>SJYT01076339.1:19073-76746 GCA_006410635.1 Cephalophus harveyi
ATTCATGGGGTCGCAAAGAGTTGAACACGACTGAGTGACTGAACTGAACTGAACTGAAAGTCCCAGTTTGAGGGCAGGAGAAAACAAATGTCACAGCCCAAGCCATAAGGCAGAGCATTCTCCCCTCCTCTGCCTTTCTGTTCTATTCAGGACCTCAACAGATGAGATGATGCCCATTCTCACCAGCAAGGGCAGTCTCCATGATTCCATTTACTATCCGAATGCTAATCTCTTCCAGAAATACAGACAAACTCAGAAATAATGTTAAACTAAAACCTGAACATCCCATGACCCAGACAAGCTGGCATGTAAAATGAATCATCACAGGGACCTTAGGTCTGGTGTTAATGAAATTGGGTATGCACGAATGTCTTCATCCATGCTGCAAATTAGAAGGAAAACTATTTACTGAGGCACAATATACATCCAGGAATACACACAAATCATAAGGATACAGATCAGTGTGTTTTCACAAAATAAGCACACCATGCATCTAGTACATCATGTAACATGAGAATTACTCTCATGTCTCCTTCCCCCTATTCAAGAGTAATTACTTTTCAGATTTCAAAAACAGATGACTTTTTTATGGTTAAGTAATATTTCATTTTATATATGCACCATGTCTTCTCTATTCATTCACCTGTCGTTGGACATTTAGGTTGCTTCCATGTCCTGGCTCTTGTAAATAGTGCTTCAGTGAACATTGGGGTACATGTCTCCTTTTGAATTATGCTTTTCTCAGAGTATATGTCTAGTAATGGGATTACTGGATTATATGGTAGCTCTATTTTTAGTTTTTAGAGAACCTCCATACTCTACTCCGTAGTGGCTGTACCAATTTACTTTCCCACCAACAGTGCAAGATGGTTCCTTTTCTCCACACCCTTTCCAGTATTGATTAATTGTAGATTTTTTTAATGATGGAAATTCTGAACAGTGACATTTTTCTAATAATATGGAAAACTTGGTAGTGGCCACAGGGCTGGAAAAGGTCTTCATTCCAATCCCAAAGAAGGGCAATGTCAAATAATGTTCAAACCTACCACACAATTATGCTCATTTCACATGCTAGTAAAGTAATGCTCAAAATTCTCCAAGTTAAGCTTCAACAATACATGAACCAAGAACTTCCACATGTTCAAGTTGTATTTAGAAAAGGCAGAGGAACCAGAAATCAACTTGCCTAAATGATACAAAAAGCGAGAATTCCAGAAGAACATCTACTTCTGCTTCACTGACCACACTAAAGCCTTTGACTATGTCAGTTCAGTTCAGTTCAGTTGCTCAGTCATCTCTGACTCTTTGGGACCCCAGGGACTGCAGCACACCAGGCTTCTCTGTCTATCACCAACTCCTGGAGCTTGCTCAAACTCATGTCCATCGAGTCAATGATGCCATCCAACCATCTCATCCTCTGTTGTCCCCTTCTCCTCCAGCCTTCAATCTTGCCCAGCATCAGGGTCTTTTCCAAGGAGCCAGTTCTTCACATCAGGTGGCTAAAGTATTGGAGTTTCAGCTTTCGCATCAGCCCTTACAATGAATATTCAGGACTTCCAATGAATATCCTTCAGGACTGACTGGTTTGATCTCCTTGCAGTCCAAGGGACTCTTGAGAGTCTTCTCCAACACCACAGTTCAAAAGCATCAATTTTTCAGTGCTCAATTTTCTTTATGGTCCAACTCTCACATCCATACATGACTACTGGAAAAACCACAGCTCTGACTAGATGGACCTTTGTTGGCAAAATAATGTTGCTGCTTTTCAATATGCTGTCTAGGTTGGGCATAGCTTTTCTTCCAAGGAGCAAGCATCTTTTAACTTCATGGCTGCAATCACTTTCTGCAGTGAATTTGGAGCCCCCCAAAATAAAGTCTCTTACTATTTCCATTGTTTCTCCATCTATTTGCGGTGAACTGATGGGACCGGATGCCATGATCTTAGTTTTCTGAATGTTGAGTTCTAAACCAGCTTTTAACTCTCCTCTTTCACTTTCATCAAGAGGCTCTTTAGTTCTTCGCTTTCTGCTATAAGGGTGATGTCATCTGCATATCTGAGGTTATTGATATTTCTTCTGGCAATCTTGATTCCAGCTTGTGCTTCATCCTGCCCAGCATTTCACATGATGTATGCTTCATATAAGCTAAATAAGCAGGGTGACAATATATAGCCTTGGCATACTTCTTTCCTGATTTGGAACCAGTCTGTCATTCCATGTCCAGTTCTAACTGTTGATTCTTGACCTGCATACAGATTTCTTAGGAGGCAGATAAGTTGGTCTGGCATTTCCATTTCTTTAAGTACCTCTCATTTTTTGACTGTGTGGGTCACAACAAACTAAAAGGTTGCTGGTACAAGTTGTGTGTTATGCTGGGATTTGTGACCTCCAGAGGAGAGGATTTCGATTCGGGGTCAGAGATGAGCCTTGACTACTTGGAGGATTTTGTGTAGCAAAATTTTATTAAAGTATATTATAGATAAGGAAAACTTCTGACATAGACATCAGAAAGGGACAGAAAGAGTGCCTCCTTGGTAGTTTTTTCCAGGCATTTTATATTTGTTAGAAACCTATTAATCAAATAAGAGAGACACCTCAAGGCTGATGGAGTTTCACCAGGTCCCTCTCCCACAATAGACAGGATGGCAGGAGGTGTGTCAGCCAGCCATAAAACAATTGACAGGAATACTGGTTTGTTGAGCGGTTATCAGCCTAAGGTTTGAGAAAAGAAAAAAAGCTAGTCTTAGGTGGAAGTATTTTGAAGAAAGGCAAATTTGAAAGCAAATACATAGTTTCATTAACATAGCCTAAGAAAAATATTTCCATAAGAAAAACACATTGGTTAGCTCAAGTCAGGACCTCTGCCACTTGCAGTTTATTTCCTCCTGCCACTTGGGGACCTCTGGCCTTCCTGCCTGTTACCTTCTCAAAACTGGAAAATTCTTCAAGAGATGGGAATACCAGACCACCTTACCTGCCTCCTGAGAAACCTGCATGCAGGTCAAGAAGCAACAATGAGAACCAGACATGAAACAATGGACTGGTTCCAAATTGGGAAAGGAGGACATCAAGGCCATATATTTTCACCCTGCTTATTTAACTTACATGCAGAGTACATCATGCAAAATGCTGGGCTGGATGAAGCACAAGCTGGAATCAAGATTGCAAGGAGAAATATCAATAACCTCAGATATGCAGGTGACACCATCCTTATGGCAGAAAACAAAGACGAACTAAAGAGCTTCTTGATGAAGGTGAAAGAAGAGAGTGAAAAAGGTGGCTTAAAACTCAACATTCAAAAAACAAAGATCATGGCATCTGGTCCCATAAGTTCATGGCAAATAGATGGGGAAACAATGGAAACAGTGACAGATTTTGCTTTCTTGGGCTCCAAGATCACTATAATGGTGACTGCAGCCATGAAATTAAAAGATGCTTGCTCCTTGGAAGAAAAGCTATGCCCAACCTAGACAGCATATTAAAAAGCAGAGACATTACTTTATTATTTTAACTGCATGCATTTATATCTGTACTCCATCTGTAATTGATCTCTGGCTTTGATGTGATGCAGGGATTAAGAATCATTTTTTCCATATGGATATCCAGCTGGCACAGCACCATCAGTCAAAAAGGCCATCTTTTCTCTCGACTAGCAGGGTCACTTCTGGTCAAATTCAGGGTGACTGCCTAAGTGTGGGTCTAGTGTCTAGATTTTCCATCCTGATGCCTTGATCTACTCATCTAACCATGACCAGACACACTGCATTTTTTAAAAAAGAATGTTATTATTATTATTTGGCTGCACTGCAGTCCTGAATATTCATTGGAAGGACTGATGCTGAAGCTGAAACTCCAAGACTTTGGCCACCTGATGGGAAGATCTGACTCACTAGAAAAGACCCTGCTGGGAAAGATTGAAGGCAGGAAGAGAAGCAGATGACAGAGTTACCTCTGAGATGGTTGGATGGCAACACCGACTCGATGGACATGAGTTTGAGCAAGCTCCGGGAGTTGGTGATGGGCAGAGAAAGAGGAGAGTGAAAAAGTTGGCTTAAAGCTCAACATTCAGAAAACTAAGGTCATGGCATCCAGTCCCATCACTTCATGGCAAATAGATGGGGAAACAGTGGACACAATGACTGACTTTACTTTTCTGGGCTCCAAAATCAATGCAGATGGTGATTGCAGCCAGGAAATTAAAAGACGCTTACTCCTTGGAACGAAAGTTATGACCAACCTAGACAATATATTAAAAAGCAGATGTTACTTTGTCACCAAAGTCCATCTAGTCAAGGCTATGGTTTTTCCAGTAGTCATGTATGGATGTGAGAGTTAGACTATAAAAAAAAGCTGAATGCTGAAGAATTGATGCTTTTCAACTGTGGTGTTGGAGAAGACTCTTGAGAGTCCTTTGGACTGCAAGGAGATCCAACCAGTCCCTCCTAAAGGAGATCGGTCCTGGGTGTTCATTGGAAGGACTGATGTTGAAGCTGAAACTCCAATACTTTGGCCACCTGATGGGAAGAGCTGACTCATTGGAAAAGACCCTGATGCTGGGAAAGATTGAGGGCAGGAAGAGAAGGGGACAGCAGGGGATGAAATGGTTGGATGGCATCACTGACTTAATGGACATGAGTTTGGGTAAATTCCAGAAGTTGGTGATGGATAGGGAAGCCTGGCGTGCTGCACTCCATGGGGTTGCAAAGAGTCGGATGCGACTGAGCAACTGAGCTGGACTGGGTCCTCACTGCAGTGCATGAGGGCGTTTCTCTAGTTGCGGCACACACGCTTCTCTTGTTGCAGATCACAGGCTCCAGAGTGCTCCAGCTCAGCACTTGCAGCTCACAGACTTCGTTGCCATGCTGCATGTGGTATCTTAGTTCCCTGACCAGTGATTGAACCCACATCACCTGCATTGGAAGGCAGATTTTTAACCACCAGACCACCAGGGAAGTCCTCATATTGCACTTTTAAGGTATTTTCTTAACACAAATTCATAAGAAAAGAAGCAATGGTTCAAATGATATGGATCATATTCCGGAAGCTCTTGGTTTATACAGTTGAATGCCTTCCAGAGGTGTCACATCTTCAAATAGTGTACATAATTATTATTTTATTTCTTTGGCCTTAATTTTGCCAACTTTTAGTTTTTGCATTAAAAAAGATTGCACCAAATGCACCCAACACTGATGATATTGACAACCACCACTTGGGCCATTACATTTCAGGTGTTGTGCTAACATTTGTCTCAAAAGATCTGCAGGATTAGTTATATGCTTCCCATTTCTCATGTTAGGAACCCAAGGCTCTAGAAGGTCACCTGACTCTTCCAAGTCGGAGCGGCAAGCGCCAGAGATGCAAGTCCAGTCTCTAACCCCCTCTCTCCAGAGCAGAGTCCTTCCTTCCCTCACCCTGCTAGTACTTTAATTTGCAAATCTTTCATAACAAGGTAGGTGGAATTGCTTTCTCTTTGTGGGTAGAGATGTCCCAGCCCCCAATCCTGATGTCTTTAATACTTATACCCTCCTCAGAAGGAATGACAATTGACAAGGCTTCTTCCTGGCTGGGGAAACCCTGCATATTTGATCTTTCACCCGAAAGAAAGACTGGAGTGATGTCCTTTGCATGGATGCCCCTTCCACAGGGGCCAGTGGTCTACGGGAACTAGTTAAGCAGTTTCAGAAAATGTATTAGTGGTTACATTGCCACTCCTCATGAGTAGGTGAGAGAGAAGGATGTGTAGGGGCCAGATTTTAAGGGGAAACAACACATCAAGAGGATGGGAGTTGCAAAGGCTTCTAGGAGTAACCTTGATGCCTGGGCTGGTTGACCTTGGAGGGAATTCTCAAGGGACAGCATTTGAAGGAAGAGGCCAGGAGAATGAGCTGGGAGGTGATATGTGGGTTGCTCATCTTAGAAACAGGCTCCAAACCACATGCGGACCAGATCCTTCATCTAGCACACATGTATCTCTTTCTCTCACACATGTGCACCCACAAATCTCTCCCCGTTGCTCCCCTACACACTGACAGTTCAGATCTTTGCCAATATGCTAGAAGGAATTTTGGCAAAAGAAGGCTCCAGTTCCTTCCATGGCCCCTGACCATGTGCCTTGTTCTGGGCTGAGCTGGGGGAGGAGGGAGAAGGATGGAATGGGTGGAAGGAGATTTGCAGAGGTGCTGTGCCCTCTCTCATCAGCTGGTTTTTTAAGTTCAGCTCAGTTGCTTGTGTCTGACTCTGTAAACCCGTGGACTGCAGCACAACAGGCCTCCCTGTCCATCACCAGCTCCTAGAGCTTGCTCAAACTCATGTCCATTGAGTCAGTGATGCCATCCAATCATCTCATCCTTTGTTGTCCCCTTCTCCTCCTGCCTTCCATCTTTCTCAGCATCAGGGTCTTTTCCAATAAGTCAGTTCTTCCATCAGGTGGCCAAAGGATTGGAGCTTCAGCTTTAGCATCAGTCCTTCCAAGGAATATTCAGGACTGTCTTCCTTTAGGATTGACTGGTTGGCTCTCTTTGCTGTCCAAGGGACTCTCAAGAGTCTTCTCCAACACCACGGTTCAAAAGCATCTATTCTTCAGCATTCAGCTTTCTTTATGGTCCAACTCTCACATCCATACAAGACTACTGGAAAAACTATAGCCTTGACTAGATCAACCTTTGTTGGCAAAGTAATATCTCTGCTTTTTAATATGCTGTCTAGGTTGGTCATAGTTTTTCTTCCAAGGAGCAAGCATCTTTTAATTTCATGGCTGCAGTCACCATCTGCTGTTTTAGGTAATGACCAGGTATTTGTAGGTTTCCCCCAGCAAAATTAATGTCATTTGTAGCAGCAGAGTGTGATGTGTAGCTAGAAACAGGGAAACACGGGGCTTAGATCTGGGAAGGACAACATTTGGATCAGCGCAGAATTCAAGGGCTCTTCTACTGTGAGTTTGTGTGATGTGCTTGCGTGTGCTTAGTCACTCAGTTGTGTCCGACTCTCGGTGGCTCCATGGACTGTAGCTTGCCAGGCTCCCCTGTCCATGGGACTTTTCCAGGCAAGAATACTGGAGTGGGTTACCATTTCCTGCTCCAGGGGATCTTCCTGACCAGGGATCAAACTCATGTCTCCTGCCTCGGTAGCCAGATTCTTCACCACGCAGTCACCTGAGACGGAGGGTAGTGCTTTCCTCAGAACCATATCATTAACCCTTGAGTCCCTGAGATCTGCCAGCCTGCCGAGGGACAGCAAAGAAAGCCAAGGCACCCAGGGGCTCCATCTGCTCCAAGACAGCAGAGCTCCCGCGTTCCTGACGCCTGACGCTCACATCTGCGGACTAGCAAAGGCAGAAGCTGGGGGCTGCTAGGGAGGGTGGCTGTCCAGGGAGCCTGCTGAGTCCTGCGTGCCAAACTGAAGCTCCACGAATGCAGGGGCGGGTGATGCTGATCAAGGGGGCAGAACTAAACCAAGGGCACAGCAGGATCTTTGCTTCCCTCGTACAGGGTCCTGTGTCCCCTGCACCAGCCACGGGTGCTTTTATATTTCTTGTATTTTTTTTCCATTTATTTTTTAATAAAGATTTTATTTTATTATTTCTTCTTTTTATTAAAATATATTTGATTTACAATGTTGTGTTAGTTTCTGGTATACAGCAAAGTGGTTCAGCTATCTATCTATATATGTGTGTGTATATATATATATATATGTATGTATATATATATGTGTATATGTATATATATATATATCAGAGAAGGCAATGGCACCCCACTCCAGTACTCTTGCCTGGAAAATCCCATGGACGGAGGAGCCTGGTAGGCTGCAGTCCATGGGATCGCTAAGAGTCAGACACGACTCAGCGACTTCACTTTCACTTTTCACTTTCATGCATTGGAGAAGGAAATGGCAACCCACTCCAGTGTTCTTGCCTGGAGAATCCTGGGGATGGGGGAGCCTGGTGGGCTGCCATCTATGGGGTCACACAGAGTCAGACACGACTGAAGCAACTTAGCAGCAGCAGCAGCATATATATATATATTTAGAAGAGTCTAATATGACATACCAACTACAATGATTATATCTATAGGAGTTTAATACATCTTAAGTATATATCGACTATACGGGACTATTTTACACCAGTTAATATTAAGATCAATAGTACAATTTCCCAATGTTCAGTATCGTTACCGGTCCGATGTAACAGTAAACGTCAAATTAGTCTAAAATATGTACGGACCCAACCCTTCTAAAGGACCTCTTCCCGTACGTTGGGTGAGGTCATAAGAACGGATCTCTTAAGGTACCTCTGTCCTCGGACCACCCGATGTCAGGTACCCCAACGTTTTTTAGCCTGTACTAATTCGTTGAACTCATCTCAAGGGACACGATATCTCAGTCGGGAACAACCTATAGATGAAATATATCTCGTCACACACATACAATGAAGGTAGAAATGTAAAAGAAATTTACAGGTGTCCTATTTCTACAAGGAGGTTCGTTCGACCTTCTCCTTTGTGTCTCTCTGTGTCTCCGAGGTAGACCCGAACTACTCTGAAACTCGATTAATACTCTAAGGTCAAAAACACGATAATGAATAGACAAAATGTCTTTGACCTGCCTCTCTCAGTTGTAACAAATCCGTTCTTGTATTTTAGGACAGAGGACGGACCCTGGACGGAGGACGAAGGTGACTCTGTTGAAGATTTGCTTTTCTTTATTGGAAAACCTATAAACTACTGAAACTTCGGAACAACGTTAGAGTACGCAATTCAAGAAATTTAGAGTATCGGGACTTTCCGTCTATAACAAAGGTAAAACCTCTACTCCTTTGACTCCGAGTCTCCCTCATAAACGACTACTAACTTTTTTTTTTTATCATCTGTCACTTCCATTTTAAATGAGGTCCAGATAGGTCGAGATTTCAGTTACTATATTCCATTATAATTAAAACCAGAGTTTATAGTATTAACAGGAGTCCTGTATTAAAAACAATTGAGACAACATAAAAATAACTTAGCTGGGACAGTACCGAGTCTCCATTTCTTAGGTGGACGGTTACTTTCTTTACGTTCTGTACCCTGAAACTTGGCACTCAGTCCTCGATTCCCTGGATTAGGAAATGGCAAGTCACTCCATTATTCCTGTCTGGAAGATTCCATGGACAGAGGATCCTGGTGGGCTACAGTCAATGGGGTCACAAAAGAGCTGGATATAACTGAGGGACTGAGCACATGTATTTTTACTAACATTTTATGATTTCTTTCACAATTCTGCACGATTCTGTATGATTCTGCACATGGTACTTATCACACTCCTTCACTTATTTTTCACAAGCCTTTTAAAGGGTTGGTTTTCCCATTCTGGACGTGTAGTAGAAGTTTTTAGTGAACCAAAACTTCTTAGTGGACTTGTTTATTTTGACATGAGTAGTTTTATCTCTGAATTCCATAGTAAAAGAGCAACTGACCATCTCACTGTATGCTTCAGTGTGGCAGGAAACCATTCAGAAGGAAAAGAAACAACTCCTTGGGCACATTTGTGTGGCAGACAAGAATGCCTGTCTTGTTGCAGAAATAGATAATCCCGGGTGTTCCTCATTCAGAGCTCCCCCTAGATCTGAGACTTGGCATTGAACTTCCCAGAGCTTTGGTTGAATTCTTTTCACGCAGAGAAACTTGCTTCCTCATGCCTTGGCTGCAAGTGGTTGTAAATGGGTTTCATATAATTTGAGTCTATCAGAATCCACACATTCCTTGAGTTTTGAAGCTGCTGCATCTGCAGTTCCTCAGATATCTAGAGTGAGGAAGGCATGCCAAGAAAGTATTCCAAATGCATCGGCTAGATGAACTATGCTTGGCTGGGTGAGAGGTGTTACCTACACAGGGAAATTAGGATAAGCAGTACTCAGGTGAGGAGCTAAGGGTTTTCATAGTAGATTCCACAATTAATAATTCCCATCTTTAAGGGGCAGTTATCATATGGAAGTAGCTAAGCTTTGGAGAAAGTAGCTGTAAAACCAAAGACTTTAAGTAACTAGCCTGTGGCCACACAAATCAATGCTAGGAGCTGAGAATAGAAGCCGGCCTTCCGACCTCTTGTCTGAGACTCTATCCATCATCCCTGTCTCTCTGAGACTAAAATACACCCTTCCTTTTAGAAACAAATGAAACCAGTGTGACCCAGTGGAACTGAGTGTTGTTACTGTAATTGTCATAGCAACCAGATTTAGAGTTCAAAATCTAAGCTTTGGTTTTACATTTTGAGAGGACACTGGGGAGATTGTGGTAAGAAACCTCTCTCCAAATAAATAAATAAAGTTTAATTTTTCTATGACTTGAATCCAAATGCAGATATAGAAAGCTTTAGTGTTTGGAGCTTTAGAACTTCCAGGTGAGGAAACAGAGTGTTTTTCTCATAGTTTTTTTTTTTTTGCTGTTTTTTTTTAAACAAAATTAGAATCCTATTTTCATTCTATAGTTATCTTTATAGCATTCAAAATTCTTTAGAATACTTGATGAGTCAATAAATAATTAGTATATTTTATAGGATTTCAAATAATTTCTGGGGCTTCCCAAATAGCTCAGTGGTAAAGAATCTGCCTGCCAATGTAAGAGACACAGGAGACACAGGTTCAATCCCTGGGTCAAGAAGATCCCCTGGAAGAAGAAATGGTAACCACTCCAGTATTCTTGCCTAGAGAATCCCATGGACAGAGGAGCCTGGCAAGGTACAGTCAATAGAATGGAAAAGAGTTGAACATGACTGAGCAACTGAGCAAACATGCATGAAAAGAATTTCCAGTTGGGAAGTAATTCTAAATATCATCATAATGAATAGGCAAATGTTCTTCACTTATTTTGTTTCTAGGGTTACATGACTGATTTTTAAAAATCAAATTATTCTCCAAAAGTGGCCCCTAATGAAAATGCTTTATGTGTTAAAAGGTTATAATTATATGCAGCAGAAACCCCAGTTGCTCCTCAGTTAAGCCTCCTCCTTCCTCTAAATTTTTTTTCTAATCTTTTGCAAATAAGCCAAATGACTGCTTACTCACATTAATCAAAGCTAACTATGGCCATTTGTTTTGGTCAAAGAAATGTAAGTCAGAGTGCTTTGTGCAAGTCACAGGAAGTGTCTCTAAAGTGATGAGGACCACTTTCTTCCTCCCTGGACCATGGCGGTGATGGCTGGAGCTCTGGCATCCAGCTGGGACCCTGAGGTCCTGAGACATATGCTGGGGATAACAGAGGTGTTGGCTGGACAAATTCTGTGTCCTGAAGACTTAGGGGAGCAGGTTAATAGATGTTCTGGCTGTTGCCTCTGGACTGCTTTTACAAGGCAAGAAAAGTAACATATCTAATTGGGTTTTCTGTCCCACATAGCAGAACTTAGTCCCAACTGATATGAGTGATGCAAAATGGTATTATTATTATTTGGATTATTCTATCAAAATTTAACTTCCTAGGATCAACAGAGGGAAACAACCCATTTGGTCTTTTCTACCTCTAATTCCTCCCACCCAGATCATAGACAGTGACAAATTTCCCCATGCTATGCCTGACATTCACAGCAGCCTCTGTCGGGAACATTTCCTCTTGGCATGGGTAAGACGAATTTGCAGTCCTCTCTGCAGACAGCAAACAGCCTTTGATGACAAGGATGTACTCCTAATAAGCTGGTTATCCAGGAAGTGTGGGCATGGCCAGCTGCTTCATCAAGGTGCAATCTGCAGTCTGTGAAGTGCCCTGAGGAAGGCACCTTGGTACAATTAACTTACCATCATTACTGACCTGGGGTTTAGAGCAACCACAGGACAGCCGCCTAATGGGAGTGGGCGACTCGCTGTGAGCACAGGCCTGATGCCCTCGTCTGCTTCATCAGTGAGCAATCTGCAGTCTGTGAAGTGCCCTGAGGAAGGCACCTTGGTACAATTAACTTACCATCATTACTGACCTGGGGTTTAGAGCAACCACAGGACAGCCGCCTAATGGGAGTGGGCGACTCGCTGTGAGCACAGGCCTGATGCCCTCGTCTGCTTCATCAGTGACGTGTGCCCAGTGTACACTCCCAGAACGGGGCTGGGCAAAGCCCAGTGCTGGTCAAACAGTCATGTTGCTGCTACTGCTGCTAAGTTGCTTCAGTCGTGTCCGACTCTGTGCGACCCCATAGATGGCAGCCCACCAGGCTCGCCCGTCCCTGGGATTCTCCAGACAAGAACATTGGAGTGGGTTGCCATTTCCTTCTTCAATGCATGAAAGTGAAAAGTGAAAGGGAAGCTGCTCAGTCGTGCTCGACTCTTAGCGACCCCATGGACTGCAGCCTACCAGGCTCCTCCATCCATGGGACTTTCCAGGCAAGAGTACTGGAGTGGGGTGCCATTGCCTTCTCCAGTTATGTTAACCAGTCCTTTAATAGCTGACTGTTTGCAGAAATGCAGGCAGCTGTCTTGATCAGATGATTAGTTACAAAAGGCCCTGAATTCTTGGAGTAACTTAATACTGCGTCTCTCATACACGTGCTTTATCTTGTGAGTTGAGGCCCGGCTGTGACTTGACCTGAGGCAGAGGAGGCGGTGGCAGCCCAGGTGTGGACAATTGTTATTAACCTCCCAGGTGCTCTTTGAGTCAGGATCTCATGTGAGTGATGTAGACCGCTGGGCACAGACTCGCCATCCTCCCCCATGCTGAAAGTTCAGATCCGCAGCAAGGCTGGTTTTCACTGTCAACACAATTTAAGAGGAAGAAATCTAAAGGCAAGTAGCCTTTCAGGTGGTTTTGGAACAATATGAGTAAGCAGCAAATAGGCAAATATTTGCATTTCTTTTGAAATGTGAAAACTTCTCTTATTTCAAAGCCTTTTAGGACAAAAAAATCCTTTATCAACAATTGTACCTAAGTATATGATTTCTGCATGAACCTCAATATGCCTTTATACCCAATGCTCTAGATGTCAACAATTTAAATAGCAAAATGTGGATTTATATATGTTACAAATACAAATATTAGCCTTGTTTGTTTATCTTCACTTTATTAACATTAAGCCATCAACTTAAAAGTGCAGTCTCTAACAACTTTGATTTAAATAGTGAGAGACTGATATTCTAATTCTGTGATCAGGTTCTCCAATTTTTAAATCTGAAAGATTACTACTAATCTTTCTACTTCATCTTCATTGTGGCTTAAGGGTTTTATGAGAAATATTTACTATCCCTTTTTCTTGAAATCCTCAGATGATGATTTAATTGAATTTTCTTCTCTTCCACCTTGTTTTACATGATTTAGCAAGTGAAGTGCTGGTTCTCTCCAAAAGCGCTTGCTCCCAAAATAAGGAGGCCAATTATGTGCTGGTTCCAAATCTGCTAAATTGGGAAAAGTTGCCAAGTCGTGCATTCTTCCCAAGTGCTATGTCATAATCTCAGCACGTTGCAAATCAGATACCCTCATTCAGCTACACCTCTAGAGAATCCACTCACACGTCGTTTTCAATGTGTTTGGTTGTTTCTGCTGACTTATAAATGTTCTGAAGAAAAAGAGTCTGGCTTCTGTAGAAGACAGTTATAAAATGGATAACTAACCAGGGGGAGAGGTTTCTGAATCAGTTTCAAAGAAGAGGACAAAGGGTCAATTGCCAGTGCAGGCTGAAGAATCTTGGTGTGCAAAATAAGAACAGAAAGAATTAGAAGGGACAGAGAGAAACCCTGGAGTGAAACGGACTTGGCATTGGAAGCAATGGGAGCATCGAGAAGGTCTGTGATGTCTTGGAGAGGAGGAAGGATAGGAGCAAAGTGTAAAGAAAAAATACTTTAGTCAAGCTTACATCTGGTAAGCATTGTTCATTATTTAGGCACACTTTGGTTGTTGGTAAAGCTTTTATTTATTTTAAATACGTGCTCTTGTTGGACTGTGCTGCTTTTAAGAAGAGTGTCGACTTTGAAGGATCCACGTGGGTAATTAATACAGTATTTGGTTGCTTTATAAAGATCTGTGAATTGTATCAAGTTTTTGTAAGGAAAAAAGTGCAGGTTCATGTATAACCCCCTCTCATTTGAGAAATGCCCACGCTCTGGGTTGGCCAGCTCGGGTGGTGGTCCTCTAAAATGCAGACTGCATTTGTAGTGTTCCTAATCTCACCTGCCCAAGTTCAAATCTAGACATCATGGTCTATTATTAGCTGTGCGACTTGGGAAGCTTACTTAATCTCTCTGGGCCTCAGTTTCTTCATCTACAAAGTGGGGATAACTCTACATATACATAATAAAGGTGAGACATTGGAACAGTGAGTATGGCAAGTTTCTACCTTTGGGGTTAAAACAAAATGCTCAAAATTACAAGAAACATAGGGAACAGAAGGATATTTCCTCACCTCATGGGAGCATACAACCTAGTATGGCAGCAAGAAAAGATACAAAATTATGAGGAATGGTGTCTCTGAATGTACAACGACGTCTATCAGGTTATAGGGAACCTGTGATAGGTGTTATTAGTTATAGTTTTTTAAACAAAAACTATAGAGGATTTCAGGGACTTCCCTGGTGGCTCAGATAGTAAAGCATCTGTCTATAATGTGGGAGACCCAGGTTTAGTCCCTGGGTTGGGAAGATCTCCTGGAGAAGGAAATAGCTACCCACTCCAGGATTCTTGCCTGGAAAATCCCATGGACAGAGGAGCCTGCTAGGCTACAGTCCATGGTGTCGCAAAGAGTCGGACAACTGAGCGACTTCACTTCACTCACTATGGAGGATTTCAGCTGGGTTTTAAACTACGTATCCACAATCTCAATCCTGTATCCACAATGCTAAAATTCAAAATTCTTCAGGAGCCATGTTATTCATAACTCATGTGGCTACAAGAAATGGCCTAGTAAACTTTTTAGTGAAAACTTGACCTGAGTTGATGGGAGGCTATTTATGATCATGACTACCCACATTGTGACTATTCTGGATTTCTCTATATTGATGTATATGTTACCTTAGTGCAGTGCAAGGAGGGACACCAAAACTTATAGCTTAAAGCAACAGTCACCATTTATATTTATTTCTTTTTTTAAAAAAAACTTTTTTTTTAATTGAAGGATAATTGCTTTACAGTGCTGTGTGGGTTTCTGCCATCCATCATCATGAATCAGCCATAGGTATACATACGTGTCCCCTCCCTCTTAAACCTCCCTCCCACCTCCCACCCCATCCCACCCGTCTAGGTTGTCACAGAGCCCCTGGTTCAAGTTCCCTGAGTCGTACAGCAAATGCCCAAGGCTAACTATTTTACATATGGTAATGTGCGACTTTCTCCATCCATCCCACCTTCTCCTCCCCCCATTCCCCGTGTCCGTATGTCTGTTCTCTATGTCCACATCTCCACTGCTGTCCTCTAAAAAGGTTCATCAGAACACTCTTTCTGGATTCCATATATATGTGTTAAAATACGATATTTGTTTTCTCATTCTGACTTACTTCACTCTGTATAATAAGCTCTAGGTTTATCTACCTCATTAGCTCCGAATCAAATGCTTCCTTTTACGGCTAACCCTAACCTTAATATTTCATCATATATATGTACCACAGTTTCTTTATCCACTCATCTTTTGATGGGCATCTAGGTTGCATCCATGTCCTAGCTATCATAAATCGTGCTGCCGTGAGCATTTGGGTACATGTGTCTTTTTCAGTTACGGCTTTCTTGGGGTAGCGGGATTGTTTGGTCATATGGTAGTGTGATCCCTAGCTTTTTAAGGAATCCCCACACTGTCTTCCATAGTGGCTGTATCTGTTTCCACTGACTGTGCAGGAAGATTCTCTTTTCTCCAGTCTCTCTCCAGCATTTATCTTTGTAGATGTCTTGATAATGATATATCATAAATCGTGCTGCCGTGAGCATTTGGGTACATGTGTCTTTTTCAGTTACGGCTTTCTTGGGGTAGCGGGATTGTTGGGTCATATGGTAGTGTGATCCCTAGCTTTTTAAGGAATCCCCACACTGTCTTCCATAGTGGCTGTATCTGTTTGCATTCCCACTGACTGTGCAGGAAGATTCTCTTTTCTCCAGTCTCTCTCCAGCATTTATCTTTGTAGATGTCTTGATAATGACGATTCTGACCAGTGTCAGGTGAACAGTCACCGTTTGTTATCTCTCGTTGTTCTGTGGGTTGATGGGTTTTCAGCAGGGTGGTTCTTCTACTCCACTTGGTGTCAGCTGCGGCCTTGAGCTGAGATGGCTCAGGTTCCCTTCACGACCTTCTCCCTGTGACTCATCTGGGCTTCCCCAGCACGGCAGCTGAATTTTGAGAGGGCGAATCCCAAGACGATTGAAGAAAAGCTGCAGCTTTTGCTCAAGGCACAGGCTCAAAGTTTGGGGTGTCACTTCCACTGCCTTCTAGTGGCCAAAACCAATTACACTCCAGCCCAGATTCAAGGACAAGGGCAATGGACTCTACCTTTCAAGGGACATGAACACATTGGGAGATTGGGATGGACATATACCCACTTTTGCTGTTCCGTCGCTAAGTCATGTCAGACTTTTGGTGATCCCATGAACCGCAGCACGCCAGGCTCCTCTATCCTCCACCATCTCCTGCAGTTGGCTCAAACTGATGTCCATCAAGTCAGTGATGCTATCTAACCATCCCTGTTGTCCCCTTCTCCTTCTGCCCACAAATTTTCCTAGCACCAGAGTCTTTTTCAATGAGTTGGCACTTTACATCATGTGACCAGAGTATTGGAGATTCAACTTCAACATCAGTCCTTCCAATGAATATTGAGGGTTGATTCCCTTTAGGATGGACTGGCTGGATCTCCTTGCAGTCTGAAGGACTCTCCAGAGTCTTCTCCAGCACCACAATTCGAAAGCATCAGTTCTTCAGCACTCAGCTTTCTTTATGATCAAACTCTCACATCCTTACGGTTTTTCCAGTGGTCATGTGTGGATGTGAGAGTTGGACCATATACACACTTATAAAATGGATAACTAATAACAAGCTACTCTATAGCACAGGGAACTCTAGTCTGTAATGACTGCTGTGGGAAAAGAACCTTAAAAAAGAGTGGGTATATGTATAACTAACTCACTTTGCTGTATAGCAGAAACTAACACAACATTGTAAATCAATTATACTCCAATAAACATTGATTAAAAAATAGAAAATTGGTAACCACCCTTAACCCACCACGGGATGCTAGGTACTCTATGATATAGGTACCCTGTACCTTTGTAAAGACACAGCTTCAGCCCTGGGGACTTTGGATAGAGATGAGAAGATTTGCGCATGCTCCAACTCTGTGCTCTTGGTCCAACCTGGTGCATGCTGATACAGAAGTGTACCAACACCAGGACTGGCATCTTCAAATATTTTTCCCAACAGAATGCTGAATGTGTGAATGTTTCCCTTCACATGTTTGAGTTAATATCCAAAATGCCTTATCATAAATTTAAATACTTGCAAGGTTATAATTTCAAATGCTCTGTCCACACTGGAAACTTAGAGTAAAACCCTAATATTTTCTTCTTTAAATATATTCTATGGTATCTCAATCACAAAGTGATTTGACCTCTACCACCAACTATTTTTAATACTACAGGAATAAACTCTTACAGGAGAATTTTTACTTTATTTCTTTTTCTCATTAAATTTGCATTTCCATTTTACTTCTCTACAATCTAAATATGGGTCTATATTTAAATTTAATTTTTTAAAATATCATGTGATACTTTAAATACCCTGCTCTTCATTTTGAATAATTACTTCTGGATTTAGTTATCATTCCAGTAATTACTATTGCATAATGGAAAAAAAATGAAAATGTCTCACAAACTTTGATAATTGTAAGAAAGAACATAAGATTTTATTGAAAAAATGCATCATTAGCAAAATGGGTGATTTTTTCCCCTTCTTCTTTTCTTTTTTGTTCTTTTCCTCTTTTAGTTCATATGTCTCTGGGTGAATATTACCTATTGCTGAAATGAAAAATGATTCAGTGTCAATTCTATTTCTATTCTGCACTTTTATAAATTTAAGTACTTGGAAAATTCATCCATATAAATAGATGGAAATAGAAGAAAATTGTTATAACAATGTTGCACAATTCTTTGAACTCCTCCAAGCTACACTGCAGAAATCATATTATAATTTATTATCAAAAATTACTTTTAATGTTCTATGGGCTGATAATTCAATTAAACTCTCCTTTACTTTGGCTGAAAAAAATTGGAAACCAATCTGACTTATTATCAAGTCATTAGTATGGAAAAATTTCCCCTTTTCTTGAGGTGTGCATCTCTGAGACAGCTACTTTGGGAAGATAAAGAAACAGGCAGGGAGTGCTTTTGTTCAGTAAATTGACTGTTTGCCCCTTAGAAAGCTAAGGAACTGCTGAGTCCCCTGAGTGAGCACCAGAAGTAGTTGGAGTTGGGGAAGGGGATAGTGTGGTCTTTGGGACTGAGAGTCAGGGCTCCCCACCAGGAAAGCCAGCTTAGATTTTCCACTTTCACAGAAAGGACACTGCTTGGAGAATGGCTCCCTGATTGACCAATAAACCAGAGCATTTTGAGAAAATGAACAACAAGGTCAACACATTAGAGAGAAGTGTAGAGAATCAGTTAACATGATTTATTTCCCTTTGGAAAATGCTTAACAAATTTACATTAACAATTATAGATAAGTAAATATTTTGCACTGGCAGAAGAATGATGGATTCCAAATTCCTTCTGAGGGAATAAGTTGCTGGCACCAGCAGATTTAGTAATGTTATAGTATCTGAGAAAAGGAGTGTGGGATTTCCATGGCACTGTTTGTCCTCAAGCCCAAATCGTGAGTATAGACTGAAACTCTCCAAATGGGCCCAGTCATATTATTGGGTGAGCCTAAATTGGCGAGTGTTTCTACAACAGGCTTTGAGAACTGGGATACAAACTATTTGTATGGAAAGATGGAGTCAGATTATGAATAATTCAGTGCCATGTGCAGACATTATTGCTTGAATTTCAAAATAGAGTTGAAGTAACACTGACATAAGAAGATCAGTGTTTATAAGTGTATGGAAGAAAAACATAAAATATATTACATCACCAGGTGATTGTGGCAGAAAAACTAGCTATAAACCCCAAACTGTGCTCTTTCTTCCACAATATAGACATATATTTGGCAGGTGGTTGCCCAACTTAGGACATTTTTCAGCTCAGCTTTCTATCCAGGTCTGGCCATGAACCACTTCTCTCCAGTGAGATATGAGCAGAAGTGAGGTATATCACGTTGTCACTGGGGTAATTAGGAAGCAGAGGAGCCCTGCCCACTGTCTTTTTGCATTTCTACTGGTTGAAAGGGCTTTTCAGGTGGTTCTGCGGTAAAGAATCCACCTGCCAATGTTGGAAACACAGGAGACATGAGTTCAGTCCCTGGATCAGGAAGATGCCCTGGAGGAGGGCATGGCAACCCACTCTAGTATTCTTGCCTGGAGAATTCCATGGACAGAGGAGTACGGTGGGCTACAGTCCCCAGGGCCGCAAAGAGTCAGACATGACTTAGCATCTAAAACAGTAATAACAGCTGGTTGAAGACAATGTCTGAGGGCCCCACTACAGCGCTGGGAATGGTAGCACCACAGTGTGGAAAGTGGCAGGGCCTTTGATTCACAAGTTAGAGGAAAACTGCCTACTCACCAGGAATTACTCATTGGACAGTAACGCGAACAAGAAAAAAAAAATTGTCTTAACCCAATTGCAAGGTTTGTTATAGTACTGCCCTAATAAAAGAGACAGAGATTGAAAATATTATATAAATCAAAAACCACAAGTAAATTAATGGATGGTAGGGTGACATTTTATATTAAAGGAAATGCAAAGTGTTTAGAATTAAGGACTTCCCTGGTAACTCAGACGGTTAAGAATCCACCTGCAATGCAGGAGATCCTTGTTCAATCCCTGGGTCAGGAAGATCCCCTGGAGGAGGGAATGGCTATCTACTCCAATACTCTTGCCTTGAGAATTTCATGGAAAGAGGAGTCTGGTGGGCTACAGTCCATGGGGTCACAGAATCGGGCACAACTGAACGACTAACACTATATTTAAGAAAACATAAGGTACACGTGTGGTTATATTTTCCTATTGACTGGGAGAGTCCAAAGTGCCTCTTTTATTGCCAGAACTCCACTCAACCATGTGCATTTTCCTGCAATTGCAAATACTGAAAACTTGAACAAGTAAACTATGGATTTTTTTTTATCATATTATGGATAATTCTTTGGGAAATATTGTCACTCCAAGATGTGTCAAACAAACGAAAATAGCAGCATGTCGCATTATTAAAATGATTCAGAGTTAGCAGCAAAGTCAGAGTGATGGCAGAGAGTGAGACGAGCAGTTGCTCTGGCCGTGGCATCTGTTAATTGCACTTGGGTAGCATTGCCGCTGGCACTGTGTTGGCATCCACAATTGGCAGAGGAAGAGCCTGCCGGGCCGTAGCCGCCACCCATCCGTCTTCATTCAGCCTCCCTCCTAAAGGCCAAGGTTATTGATGCTCTAACAAGCGCACTGACAGGCTTTATCAAACTTCTGTTTAGAGCCCAGTGATCACAGGAGGGCAACAGATTTGCTGGCAATTTACACAAATGACATTGAATATTTGGGTTTGAATACTGATTTTTTAAAAAAAGAAATCTGTTGAGTCTTCATATTTTTATCTGGGGTAAAAAAGAGAGGAAAAGGACAAAATACCAGAGTGTCAATTCTGCTCTAAAATTAACTTATACAAAAGAGGAGAAAAAATAAGTCATATTTGAATCCATTATGGGTGGACATCCCATTCTAAATTTACAGATATCCAGCTAAAGAATTTCTGAATTTTGCTTCATCTTTGAAGAAGTCAGTTTTGATTATTTCTGAGAAAAGCACATATGGCACACATTACAGTTACACAGAGAGCAAGTTCTAATTGCTAAGTAAGTAAGTAAATAAGTAAAGTCGCTCAGTCATGTCTGACTCTTCGCAACCCCATGGACGGTAGCCTACCAGGTTCCTCCGTTCATGGTGTTTTCCAAGCAAGAGTGCTGAAGTGGGTTGCCATTTCCTTCTCCATCTAATTACTAGGGTACTCCTAAATTCAAAAGCATTAAGACTTCCAATAATGTGGTTTAGAAATGGAATATTTCCTGCCATATTGGTAAACAAAAGATCTCACAGTTGTCATTGATTGCAGCCCTCAGTGTGAACTAGTGAGCCCTGGGGAAACTCAGGAAGGAAAAGAATACTTGCCATCTAGCGGCCTTCAGACTGCAGCCCCTCCCTACGGTGAGCACCAAGGAAGCTAGGGATGTGAAAACACAGGATACCTGCTGCAGATAGCCAAGGTGTCTATCAGAGGAAAAGTTTCAGTGAGCCCAGACTCGTGTCCTCCCACACATAGAAAAGCCATATCTGGTTTTCTTCCATCAACAATAATCTTTTGATGTTCAGACTACCTACTCTTCGTTACAAAATTTTTGCATTAACCGGCTCCCCTTCCCTTGTCTCCTCGGAGCAGTTGTCTCAGTATCACTTTTGATGCTGTTTCCTAGGCTTGTTGCTGTTGTTGTTTAGTCACTAAGTCGTATCTATCTCTTCTGTGGCCCCTCTAAGCTGCTCTGTCCGGGGGATTTTCCAGGCAAGAATACTGGAGCAGGTGGCCATTTCCTTCTCCAGGAGATCTTTCCAACTCAGGGATCGAACCTGGGTCTCCTGCATTGGCAGGCAGATTCTTTACCACTGAACCACCTGGGAAACCCCTCCTGGGCTTGAAGCCCTAAACACTCTCGCCAAATGAAACACAGCCCTCAACTTTTAGGTCGTGCGTATGTCTTAAGTCAACATGATGATTGTAGGCAAACAATAGCTGAGCAGGGAACATCTTCACTTCAGTCCATTTGCAGTTTATGGTCCAGATGCGTTGTTTACTTGCTGCCAGCCCTTTATCTTCAGATTCTTTAAACTTTAATTGACAAAAGCGTTTGGCCACTGCACGTGATGCTTCATAGCCAGAGAGCATTGCTTTCCTCTCCTTATGGAAATCATCAGCTGAACAAAGAGCTCAGTTGTTCCAGAATCCACCCATCAGTTTTCAGAATTTGCTGTAGAAACTACCCTGAAACTCTGCCTTATTTTTCACTCACCCTTGATGTCCTTGGTGGGTCAGTTTCAGGTGTCTCCTTTCCTGTCCCAGAGCTGGAGGCATGGCCCCTGGTGGGGACAGGCCATGGGCGTGGCTACAGCAGAAGAACCAGAGAGACGGGGCAGACACCCGGAGGCTCTTGGAGGTCTTGCTCAGCTGTAGCCTACATGGTGTCAGCTCACACCTGTCAGCCACAGCAAGCCACACGGAAGACTTGATAGTAGGTGCAGAGGAAGACATTCTTCTATAGTAAAAAGGGGCTAATGGCTGACAACACAAGCTATCCCAGTGCAGTCTCTTGATCACCCACCTCAGCACACAACAGACATCACCCTGTTGCAGAGGAAAATATCCACTAGATACCTTTCAATCAAAGATTCTCCATCAGGTCTCATCTGGAGGCACGTGAACAAGAGCAACAACAAAAATGAACAAATAGCCAAGAAGTTATCTTAGAAGAAAAAGGAAACAGTAATCACTCCATTTGTGAAGAAGTGGGGGCACACGTCGGTGACGTCTCCTCCCCCTGGGGTAGGGTCCTGTGATTCTTGAATTCTTTATGAGAGTTACTGCTATGTTGGAATTTTACTATTGTTTCCTCTCAATGCTACTGAAATGCACAAAGTTCCTTAGTAAGTGTTCCAACCATCTAAGAAAACCCTTGAGTTTGACTGTGGGATGTTTCCCCAGCTCTGGCTGAGTAGGTGGGCAGAAGATTTTCTTCTCTTGCTACCCAAAGTGAAGTGTTAGTTGCTCAGTTGCATCTCACTCTTTGCGACCCTGTGGACTGTAGCCTGCCAGGCTCCTCTGTCCATGGAATTCTACGGGCGAGAATACTGGAGTGGGTTGCGTTCCCTTCTCCAGGGGATCTTCCTGACCCAGCGATCGAGCTGCGGCCTCCTGCATTGCAGGCAGATTCTTTACCATCTGAGCCACCAGGGAGGCCTTCTCTTGCTAAGTTATGACCAATTAAGAAGCCTGAAGATTGATGTATCATGTATGGCACCCTTTTATCTAATCAGGTAACCATATATGTCTGGGCTAAAACTCGTGCTCCTTTCCAGACAGTGATTAATGAGTTTCTGCTTTTTGTTTTAACATGTTTATGTCTCAATGGTGGGCATGATAATTCCTCAGTGTTCCTCCTTTTTCATTCTGTATGAAGACTGAGGTACGGCCTTGTCCCTAATCCACAGAGATGGCTGGCAAAATGGAGAAGATGACCCAGGGCAGGGGATGAAAGACTGAAGGCTTTCCTCAGGGCTGCAGCAAATCCAAATTCCAGAATCGGGACCATCCACTGGAGAGACTGACATGTACAGGGTACTGGTGAGTGCCGGATTGGATCAGATGAACTCACTTCATTTCCTCTTCTCCTTTATCCAACTGCATTTTACTCTCTTAGCTTGCTCCAGTAAGCAACTGTGAGAAGGTCCATAAATCAGACTTAAACGTGACTCAGAACCTGAAGACTAAAGAAACGCAGTGGGTTCAGTCCCATGGAAGTGTAAGTTGAACTTACCCTGGCGGATCATGTGGGCAGAGATACAGTAACATGTGTGTATCCGGGAAGAAGCTTTTATTTATTTATTTGTTTTTGGCAGTGCTGGGTCTTTGTTGTGGGAGGACTACTGTCTAGTTGGGTGGATGGGCCCTAGGGTGCAAAAACTCAGTAAGTTGCTGCATACAGGCTTAGCTGCCCCACTGCATGTGGAATCTTCTCAGACCAGGGGTCAAACCTGTGTCCTCCGTATCAACAGGCAGATTCTAAACCACTGGACCACCAGAGAAGTCCCCTGGAAGGAACACTTCATTTAGCTCTTCCCCGTGGTGGCTCAGATGGTAAAGCATCTGGCTGCAACCTGGGAGACCCGGGTTCGATCCCTGGGTTGGGAAGATCTCCTGGAGAAGGAAATGGCAACCCACTCCAGTACTCTTGCCTAGAAAATCCCATGGATGGAGGAGCCTGGTAGGCTACAGTCCATGGGGTTCCAAGAGTCAGACACGACTGAGCGACTTCACTTTCTTTCTATTTCTGAAGCTCAATAAACGTGGTCACTAGAAGAAAGATGGACTGACAAGAGACATTTCATCCATTCTCCTGAAATGAGATCCAAAGTCTGTGCTTTCCAATTAGACTCAGGTGATGTGTGCTGGTGCTGATGGAACCTGGGGAAAAGATGTGTTCCCTTTAACAGCCCTCCTCTTTCCCACAGCCTCCCCCATTATTCTACAAGTACCCTGGTCCTTCCATACCATCCAGGAGTCTCAGGTTCCCCAGAGGAACAAATTCTCTTACAGCCAGTCATTCTCCCACTTTAACAATCAGAGTGAGAGCTGCTTGAGCATCTTGCGTTAACATCACGCCACGGTGCCTGATGACTGCTTTTGTGAAATCGGCTCTCACAGTATTGCCTACTCTTCTGCCCAGTAACACTCCAACTTGTGCTGTTTTCAGTTTTCAACTTTAAAGATGACATTTCCACCCTTCCTGGCTTTGTGAGTCTTTCTACCATCTGGGACCAAAAGCAGTAAAACGCTGACACGACGTTAGTGTTAAATACAGTTCAACCCTTGCAATGTTTACATTTTAAAGCGGACCACAATGAGAGGCAGGAGCCAGGCCCACTAGTGTAATTTAAGACTCTTAAGACTCGTACTCAAGGGGAGACTAGCTGTTCTGGGTCAGGGACTTTTGTGGGGCTTCCCTGGTGGCTCAGACAGTCAAGAATCTGCTTGCAATGCAGGAGACCTGGGTTTGATCCCTGGGTCAGTAAGATCCCCTGGAGAAGGAAATGGCAACACACTCGAGTAATCTTGCCTGGAGTATCCCTTGGACAGAAGATCCTGGGGAGCCCCAGTCCATGGGGTAGCAAAAAGTCAGACATGACCGACTAAAATTCTCGTTAAGACCGATTTATTAGACCCTATATTTATCCATCCATCCACTCATTCAAAAACAAATACTACGGAGTGCCAAATATCAGCTTGGTGCTGTTTTCAGGACAAAACAGATGAAAATGTCCTTATGGAGCTTATCTTCTAGTGAAAATGTTATTTTACTAATAAAAATGGAAAGTACAGTTTTTTATAAACTGATACATGCCCTGGGGCTGGGCTGAGGATGGAGGGACTAGGTGTGTGCCTGTGTGCTCAGTCGCTCAGTTGTGTCTGACCCTCTGTGACCCCATGGACTGTAGCCCACCAGGCTCCTCTGTCCAGGGGATTCTCCAGGCAAGAATACTGGAGTGGGTTGACATTTCCTACTCCAGGGGATCTTCCTGACCCAGGGATCGAACCTGGGTCTCCTGCATTGGCAGGCAGGTTCTTTACCATTGAGCCACCGGGGAAGTGAGTCCACGGTGTATGAGGGGTGTGACATTTTAAATGGACCCATCAGGTGGGCATCACTGAGAAGCTAACATGTGGACAAATGTTTGGAGGAGGTGAGAGCATGGAATAAAAATTCTGACCATTTTTGATGTGGGGCTGCTGACAGCTGGCAAGCCCACCAGTGCTGTTCCCTCCCCTTCTGCCCCACATGTGGGCAAAGCGTTGGTGCCCTGGGAAGCCCACCCCGCACAGCCCCAGTCCTGCTGGAAGGGGCTGTACAAGCAGGCATCACACAGCCACCCTTGGGTTAATGCTCTGCTGGCCACATCTTGAGATTCTTAATCATTCTTGAACCTGAGGCCCTAAATTTTCATTTGCACTTCATCCTGCAAATGATATTGGTAGTCCTTTCTCCCCCATCTGAATCAGAGCTTGATGTTTTTGGCAGTGCTGGGTCTTTGCTGTGGGAGGACTACTGTCTAGTTGGGTGGATGGGCCCTAGGGTGCAAAAACTCAGTAAGTTGCTGCATACAGGCTTAGCTGCCCCACTGCATGTGGAATCTTCTCAGACCAGGGGTCAAACCTGTGTCCTCCGTATCAACAGGCAGATTCTAAACCACTGGACCACCAGAGAAGTCCCCTGGAAGGAACACTTCATTTAGCTCTTCCCCGTGGTGGCTCAGATGGTAAAGCATCTGGCTGCAACCTGGGAGACCCGGGTTCGATCCCTGGGTTGGGAAGATCTCCTGGAGAAGGAAATGGCAACCCACTCCAGTACTCTTGCCTAGAAAATCCCATGGATGGAGGAGCCTGGTAGGCTACAGTCCATGGGGTTCCAAGAGTCAGACACGACTGAGCGACTTCACTTTCTTTCTATTTCTGAAGCTCAATAAACGTGGTCACTAGAAGAAAGATGGACTGACAAGAGACATTTCATCCATTCTCCTGAAATGAGATCCAAAGTCTGTGCTTTCCAATTAGACTCAGGTGATGTGTGCTGGTGCTGATGGAACCTGGGGAAAAGATGTGTTCCCTTTAACAGCCCTCCTCTTTCCCACAGCCTCCCCCATTATTCTACAAGTACCCTGGTCCTTCCATACCATCCAGGAGTCTCAGGTTCCCCAGAGGAACAAATTCTCTTACAGCCAGTCATTCTCCCACTTTAACAATCAGAGTGAGAGCTGCTTGAGCATCTTGCGTTAACATCACGCCACGGTGCCTGATGACTGCTTTTGTGAAATCGGCTCTCACAGTATTGCCTACTCTTCTGCCCAGTAACACTCCAACTTGTGCTGTTTTCAGTTTTCAACTTTAAAGATGACATTTCCACCCTTCCTGGCTTTGTGAGTCTTTCTACCATCTGGGACCAAAAGCAGTAAAACGCTGACACGACGTTAGTGTTAAATACAGTTCAACCCTTGCAATGTTTACATTTTAAAGCGGACCACAATGAGAGGCAGGAGCCAGGCCCACTAGTGTAATTTAAGACTCTTAAGACTCGTACTCAAGGGGAGACTAGCTGTTCTGGGTCAGGGACTTTTGTGGGGCTTCCCTGGTGGCTCAGACAGTCAAGAATCTGCTTGCAATGCAGGAGACCTGGGTTTGATCCCTGGGTCAGTAAGATCCCCTGGAGAAGGAAATGGCAACACACTCGAGTAATCTTGCCTGGAGTATCCCTTGGACAGAAGATCCTGGGGAGCCCCAGTCCATGGGGTAGCAAAAAGTCAGACATGACCGACTAAAATTCTCGTTAAGACCGATTTATTAGACCCTATATTTATCCATCCATCCACTCATTCAAAAACAAATACTACGGAGTGCCAAATATCAGCTTGGTGCTGTTTTCAGGACAAAACAGATGAAAATGTCCTTATGGAGCTTATCTTCTAGTGAAAATGTTATTTTACTAATAAAAATGGAAAGTACAGTTTTTTATAAACTGATACATGCCCTGGGGCTGGGCTGAGGATGGAGGGACTAGGTGTGTGCCTGTGTGCTCAGTCGCTCAGTTGTGTCTGACCCTCTGTGACCCCATGGACTGTAGCCCACCAGGCTCCTCTGTCCAGGGGATTCTCCAGGCAAGAATACTGGAGTGGGTTGACATTTCCTACTCCAGGGGATCTTCCTGACCCAGGGATCGAACCTGGGTCTCCTGCATTGGCAGGCAGGTTCTTTACCATTGAGCCACCGGGGAAGTGAGTCCACGGTGTATGAGGGGTGTGACATTTTAAATGGACCCATCAGGTGGGCATCACTGAGAAGCTAACATGTGGACAAATGTTTGGAGGAGGTGAGAGCATGGAATAAAAAGTCTGACCATTTTTGATGTGGGGCTGCTGACAGCTGGCAAGCCCACCAGTGCTGTTCCCTCCCCTTCTGCCCCACATGTGGGCAAAGCGTTGGTGCCCTGGGAAGCCCACCCCGCACAGCCCCAGTCCTGCTGGAAGGGGCTGTACAAGCAGGCATCACACAGCCACCCTTGGGTTAATGCTCTGCTGGCCACATCTTGAGATTCTTAATCATTCTTGAACCTGAGGCCCTAAATTTTCATTTGCACTTCATCCTGCAAATGATATTGGTAGTCCTTTCTCCCCCATCTGAATCAGAGCTTGAAGGAGTTCTAATATTAGATTCAAACCTGGCCTTTTCTTATCAAAAGTGTCACTTTTAACTTTTTTGAGGTCCTTGTAATGTTAACTTTTGAGATACATTTTGGTAAAACTGTAGATTCACATCCAGTTATAAGAAAATCTCCAAAAAGATGCCAGACACGCTTTACTTGTTTTTTCTCTAACTGGTAACATCTTGCATTAAAAGTGTCTTTTTTTTTTTTTCCCAGTGTGAGGATTGAGTATCTTTTTGTAACAGCTTGTTGATTATAATGATATTTTTAAATATTTAGTAAAGTGAGCCTGTTTTTCCTCTTCCTCCTGGCTGGATGGCATCACCGACTCGACAGACCTGAGTCTGAGTGAACTCCAGGAGTTGGCGATGCTGGAGGAGGAGGCCTAGCATGCTGCAATTCATGGGGTCGCAAAGAGTCAGACACGACTGAGCGAGTGAACTGAATTGAACTGAACTGAACTGAACTGTCTATAATATTGAGTTAGTTGCGAGAAAACTTTGAAAAGTGGTCTGCAGTCCTCCACTTCTCTCACCATTTCTCAAATTTCTGTCCCTCTATTCTCAGTAACTGCTTTTATTGATTCACATGGTTAAATCCAGTGGGCGTTTGTTTCTCTGTTTAACTGGCCTCTCAGCAGCATCCATGGAGCACGAAATGGCAACCCGCTCCAGTATTCTTGTCTGGAAAATTCCATGGACAGAGGAGCCTGGTATACTGCAGTCCATGGGGTCCAAAGCGTTGGACACGACTGATGGACTGACCACACAGCAGCATATATAGATTTGATTTCTGTCTTTTCCTGGACCTGGCTTCCAGGACGCTGAAGCCATCTGGGTTTCCACCTCTCTCATCGGGCACTCCGGGGTCCTTTGCCGGCTCTGCCTCCCCCACCTCTGAATTCTGAGTTCTGAGGTTCACTCTGTGCGCTTTGATCTTCATTCATCCCTGCAACCCTGTTCTTAGCCTGTCCAGTCACGTCTGAACTGAAGACTCCCTAACTCTTCTTTCTGATTTCAGACTTGACATCCCCACTGCCTGTCCAGGAATACTTTGTATCATCACTTCGCACCAAGACAATCTCATTCTTTAAACCAAGATTAAAAGCAATACAATATATTAGAAAGAGGATACAGATTATTTTAAGGACTAATTGCTTGACTCCTTTGCAAATTGTTGCCCAAGAACTGGTAATATCTCTCTGCTTTTGTTTCTAGGTTACATTTTATTTTATCCTTCTTTGAAAAAATTCAGGAATAATTTGAGATGCATATTTATTTTACTCCAACATGAACTATGTATTTTAAAATTGGACTTTCTGCTTTTACATTATTTCCAGTCATCTGTAGCCTTTAACATTTGAATTAAAATTTATTTTGAAATACATGAGTTTGAGCAAGCTCTGGGAGACGGTGAAGAACAGGGAAGCCTGGCGTGCTGCAGTCCACGGGGTCAAGAAGAGTCAGACATGACTGAGCGACTGAGCAGCAATAACAAAGAACCTGGAGCTGCTGCTTGCCTTCCACTGAGAGATTCTTTCTCTCATTGAAGCTTTCTATTCCTACTTTACCACTGCATATGACTGCAATGGGTGGGCAGAAATTTATGTTTTAATTTATACTTGCTAGACTGAGGGGCCCACGCCTGGAAGATGTGTATAAGAGACAGTTTTAGGTATATTCCTTTAAACTGAAGGCAGGTGGAAACTGTTCTTTTATATAGGTGTATATATATATATATATATATATGAAAACCCATTTATTATATATATATATATATATATATATATATATATATATATATGAAAGCCGATTTCAATGTCAATACTCCAAACTGACCCTCTAAGCTGATGGTTTAAGATTAGTGGGAAAGCATTATTCTAAAAATACTAATTAAAAGCCAACCAAACTGTGCCCCTGTGAAAGTGCTGCTCAGACCCCATGTAGCTCTGCCCAGCATCACTGCTTATGTGGGGCAGCCAGCTAACGAGAACGTCTAATCAATCAGGAGAAAGATTTTTCCAGTAAATGAGGAACAGATACAATTGAAGTAGGTTAGGCCAGTTGAAAGTGCTTCTATAAAAGCAAAAAACTGTTAAATATTGGCACTTTTCATTTATCTGGTTGAACTTCACATGTACAGGCACCTCAGTAGGAAGAGTGATGAACCTGCTAACTAGCAGAGCAACTCAGAAAGAGATGATTCAGAACAAAGGAAAACGAAAAAGAAACCACAGAGGAGACACAGACACAGAGGACAGACTTATGGACAAGGGCAAGGGGTGGGGAGGAAGGAGAGGGTGAGATGAGTGGAGAGAGCAGCGTGGACGCCTATAGGCTACCATGTGCAAGATAGGGAGCCAAGGGCAACTCGCTGTGTGACTCAAGGAACTCACACTGGGGCTCCGTGAAAACCGAGCAGGGTGGGGAGGGCTGGGAGGTGCTACGGGAGGAGGGGACATGTGTACACCTGTGACTGATTCACATTGATATGTGGCAGCGATCACACTAATACTGTAACGCAAGCATCCTTCAATTAAAAATCTAAAAAATAAGAACAAGTGAAAAAGAAAGAAAAAAAAAGAAATGTGAAACAAGAGTCTTCAATAATGAGGAGCAACTCAGGGAGCCCCGACTGTGAGTGGGGCCTCTCCAAGCCCAGAGCCCACGTGATCCCCAAGGATCGTCCTGGCAGCGGGCAGTGGCCAGGAAGGGCCAGCCCTGGTCAGAGGAACACAGAGCCGTCCCGCCTGTGAGGGCCTCTCCAGACACGCGCAGCGGGGGAAGTGGGAGTGAAATCTCTAGAGGCGTGGAAACCCCACTGATGGCAACTATATAATCATAATGATAGCTTTTATTGTCCTTTCCACTGACAATGACTATAACCCATGTTCACTGTGAAAAATTGAGAAAATGGAGAAATTCATGATGGGGAAAGCCACAATCACTCATGTGTCTACATACTTCCAGGTGTCACCAATACTTGTATAAATACAAAACTAGGGCTATATATTTTACATATTGCTTTACAACCTGTGTATTTCTCTATGTCATTGCATAATTAGGTTGTAAATAATTTTCATAAGAATGTCATAAGCTTTTTTGCATCAGTTGAAATAGGCTTTGAGAAGAAAGTGAGATTCAAATGTATTAGCTATGTAATGGGTGAAAAACACGGATTTGCTTATACTTCTTTTGTGATGTATTTCAGTTGTTTCCTTTTATTGTGTATGTTAGTGCTGCAGTAACAATCTCTGTCCCCAATTTTTTTTGCCTTTTGCTTCCTTTATTTTTTTCACTATGTGTTAATTTTTTAATAGAAGGATAATTGCTTTAGAGGATTGTGTTGCTTTCCATCAGACCTCAACATGAATCAGCCAGAGGTATACATATATCCCCTTCCTTTTGAACCTCCCTTCCATCTGCCTCCCCACCCCACCTCTCTAGATTGATTCAGAGTCCCTGTTTGAGTTTCCTGAGCCACACAGCAAATTCCCATTGGCTATCTACTGTATATATGGTAACATAAGTAACTTCTGTCCCTAACTTTTATAAATCTCTTATTATTTCTTTAAATTGATTTGGAGGAAAATGGAGTGTTCATTTTAAAAGCTCTTGCTAAATATTCCTCTTCATAACATTTATATACATTTACATGCTCATCAGTCAGAAAATAAGAGGGTAAAACATATATTATAATCTTTGTTAATTTGGTAGATGAAAATGATACCTCATTGTCATTTAATTTTTTAGCAAAATTAATATATATTTTAGTATTTATTGGATTGGCCAAAACATTCATTTGGGATTTTCCATAACATCTTATGGAAAAACCCAAATGAACGTTTTCAGTTCGGTTCATTCAGTCGTGTCTGACTCTTTGTGACCCCATGGACTGCAGCACACCAGGCTTCCCTGGCCGTCACCAACTCTGGGAGCTTGCTCAAACTCATGTCCATTGAGTTGGTGATGCCATCCAGCCATCTCATCCTCTGTCATCCCCTTCTCCTCCTGCCTTCACTCTTGCCCTGATGCTGTCAGGGTCTTTTCCAAGGAGTCAGCTCTTCTCATCAGGTGGCCAAAGTATTGGAGATTTAGCTTCAGCAACAGTCCTTCCAATGAATATTCAGGACTGATTTCATTTAGGATTGACTGGTTTGATCTCCTTGCAGTCCAAGGGACTCTCAAGAGTCTTTTCCAACACCATAATTCAAATGCATAAGTTCTTCACTGCTCAGCTTTCTGTATGGTCCAACTCTCACATCCATACATATCTCCTGGAAAAACCATAGCCTTGACGAGACGGAACTTTGTTGGCAAAGTAATGTCTCTACTTTTTAGTATGCTGTCTAGGTTGGTCATAGAATTTTGGCCAACCCATTATTTTCTTGCTCCTTTCATGAATTATCCTTCACTCATATTTTATTTGGGAATTTCTTTTAAGCACTCTATATATTTAGCATCACCTAGATAGATGGTTCAAATCTTGGCAGTATAAAATCCTTTTTACTTTAGGGACCCCATCAATTACAGGGGCTTAGTGTCCCCCATGCTGATTGCCAAGAGTCAGCTCATTGCAACGCTTTCACTGTGTATTACTTCTGGGAGACCCCAGTGTAATTCCACCACATGCTAATAAGCCTGTGATAAGCTAATAGCTAGTGACTTGCCCTCACTTCCTGCTCTCTGACTGCCTCTGTCCATCTTGGTATGGCTCCCATATGTCCCTGTGTACCATCAAAACGCCATATCAGGAACCCATACATCTGCCATCAATGATCAGCAATACTCTTAGGAGTAAACAGAGAAACTGTGTTCCCTAGGGTTAGAAAACAGTAGTGCCAATCCTGTAACCTCTGCAGATGGCTGTCCTTAGGATTCAAGAGCTTGCCAGGCTTCAGTGAGGAGATGAGTAGCCTGCAAAGGAGAGCTAGAACCACTATTCATATCCAGGAGCATCTGGGATCCAGCTCAGAGAGCCAGATGTGCCCTGATACACAAAGACACTAAGCCTTTGTCTGTGACAAATGTTGCAAATATTTTCTTTTGTGTTGTTGTTTTTCAGTCACTAAGCTGTTTCCAACTCTTTGCAACCCCATGGACTGCAGCAAGCCAGGCTTCCCTGTCCTTCAATTCAGATTCATGTCCATTGAGTCAGTGATGCCACACAACCATCTCATCCTCTGTCATCCCCTTCTCCTCCTGCCCTCAATTTTTCTTCATCAGGGTCTTTTCCAATAAGTCAGCTCTTCGCATCATTTGGCCAAAGTATTGGAGCTTCACCTTTAGCATCAGTCCTTCCAATGAATATTCAGGGTTGATTTCCTTCAGGATTGAGTGGTTTGATCTCCTTGCAGTCCAAGAGACTCTCCTGAGCCTTTTCCAGCACCACAATTCCAAGGCATCAGTTCTTCAGTGCTCAGCCTTCTTTATGGCCCAAATCTCACATTCATACCTGACTACTGGAAAAACCATAGCTTTGACTCTATGGACCTTTGTCTGCAAAGTGATGTCTTTGCGTTTTAACACACTGTCTAGGTTAGTCATAGCTTTCCTTCCAAGGAGCAAACTCAAATTCATGTCTATCAAGTCGATGATGTTATCTAACCATTTCGTCCTCTGTCGTCCCCTTCTCCTCCTGCCCTCAATCTTTCCCAGCATCAGGGTCTTTTCCAATGAGTCGGCTCTTTGCATCAGGTGGCCAAAGTACTGTAGCTTTGGCTTCAGCCACAGTCCTTCTAACGAGCGCACTAAGGCTTTGTCTGTGACAAATGTTGCAAACATTTTCTCTTAGTTCTGTTGCAACTTATTTTTTCTTTATTTTAAATTTCAGTTGCAATTTGTTGGGCTGAAGCACCTAAATTCTTCTGCCTGAACTGAAATGAGGAGCTGATTTCTTTTTATGGAAGCATGGTCCACTAGGTATTCTGAAACTCCTCCACTGCAGAACACCAGGAAAGTCTGGATAAAAATAAACCCAACTGCTTTAAAATGCAGAGCTGTGCTCACAACAAAGCAAGAAACTCCCAAGGGTTAAAAATAAAGAGAGAACAGAAATTCACCTGGTTGCTTTGTGGGAACCGGAGCAGGAAGCAGGTGAGGTACACCTATCCTGATGAGAAATATCCAGGGGGGTTAGAGTTCAAGGTCGCAGGAACTAAGGCCTTGGGGCATGCAGAGGATGTGAAGACATTTCTTCCCCTTTCTCCCTCCCCAAAGGCCTTGATTGGCTATATCAAGGGAAAGGGAGAGGGAAATGTGAAAGAGAAGGTGAAGCATTCACTCATCAGCAAAGAGATAATCAGTGATTTCTCCTGAGCTCATGGTGAGAAAAACTCTTCTCTTAAAAATAATAACCCTGAGATTTATTTCATGAAGCTGTGGAGTTTGATTTTATTATGCATGCGATCTCTAAAGGGGAAAATTAGCAACAACAGAAACAGCCCCAGTCTGATATCACTCCTGGGATTTCTAAAACTTTCTTGCAAGGGACATATTTTAATTCAGGACACTCAGGGTTTTCATAGCTAAAGACCCACTGAGCACAAACTCACAATCTAAATTTAAAAAAATCACAAAAGAACAATCTATAATACCATGTGCACAAGTCAGCAGAAAATATAGATTCAGAACCTAGAAAAACAGGATACTGAGGACAAAATTAACATACTTGGGATGACTAATGCCACAAGAGAAAGCAGAAAGTAAGCTCAATATTGTTACAAAAAGACCATGTACATTCTAATAATGAAAACCATGCCTGTTGAAAATAAAAGCTTCAGGGGCAAGTTAAAATAAGGAATTAAGCAGGATGTATTCAAAATGAGAACTTTGAGCAGTTACTAAACATATGTTCACTTGATTTAATATCATTTCCCACAGAAGAAGTGCCTGTTCCAGCATCACCCAGGGAGGATGCCCCCTCTCTGGGCACAGAGGGAAGACCAAATCACAGCGGAGGATGAGATGACCCTAACACTTCACATAAGGAGTTTCCTACAATTCCCTCATTGGCAGTATTGCCAATACGCTAGAGGAGAGAGACTTAGAGGTAAAAAAAAAAAAAAAAAAATTATAGTTGTTCTGCAATTATAGCTATAAAGTAATTGCAGGTTGTTTTATAAATATTTATGTTGCACATTGAAAAGATTCCATAGTGTGGCAGAGGCCACTCAAGTTCCACAGAATCAACTTCCTTACCTTCTCAAGCAATAAAAACCTTGAGTCTTGTCTGGGCACTAAGCCATGCTGAAAAATGAGTTTATTCTTGAGATATAATTCTGAATAATAGGATTGCACAGAAATGATGTGTGAAATCTCCAGGGATGTAGCATCCTCGTTCTGCCTCCTCACGGGTGGTAAGAAATGCTGGGTCATGAAGACCAGAGAATTAACAAGGCGCGATGCAAGGGACCAGGAGAAAGGGGCCTGGGGTCGGTAACCTTGTGGAACAGACACAGCAGGTCAGATTTCATGCGAGAAAGAAGCCGACGTCTAAATCGTCCCACGTTTGGATGAATCTATAGAGCAGGATTCTATTCCTGGAAGTGCAAGTTTGCCTTTGTTAGAACCTAAACTTGATGTCGTTGTCTTAGGGGAAACATCCTGATGGGGGTGGGAAAGACACAGAGCACGGCGGCGGGACAGCTAGCGAAGCCTGCTGTGCCCCGACGAGGCATCCGGTGACACCGTCTTCCGCAGGATCCCGCTCGCAGAACGCCTGCCATCACTGCCGTCGCCACCATTCAGGGAAACGGCCAGAGAGCCCGGGATGCCGGTGTGCTCCGCAGCCGCCTGAGATGTGAGAGAGGCCAAAGAAGACAAGAGTCATCAGGCGATAAGCAAAACCGGAAGGACCCCAGCTCTGCCACGCCACATTCTGTCTTGAAGAAGACACTCACTTATTTGTAGACAACTGAGTTGACTAAGGGTCCTCTGGGACTTCGTAAGGCTGATGAATACAGCCTCTACCCCAAACTGAGACAGTGACCAGAAGCAGCTCAGAGAAGGCTGCGAGCGCAAGAGATCATAGGTTGTTCTTATGCTCCTTAAATAAGGCGCTTCCTGTTAGGTACCACTAATGGTAAAGAACCTCCCTACTGATGCAGGAGACCTAACAGGTATGGGTTCAATCCCTGGCTCGGGAAGAGCCCTGGAGGAGGAAATGCCAACCCACTCCAGTATTCTTTCCTGTAGAATGCTACGGGCAGAGGAGCCTGGAGGGCTACAGCCCACAGGATCGCAAAGAGTCGAACATAACTGAAGCAACTCAGCATGCGGCATGCATGTCAGACAAGGGAGACCAGAATAAGGGAACTGCCTTACATTGTTTAGTCACTTAGCTGTGTCTGACTCTCTGAGAGCCTATGGACTGTGGTCCACAAGGCCCCTCTGTCCATGGGATTCTCTAGGCTACAATACGGAAGTGGGTTGCCATTTCCTTCTCCAGGGGATCTTCCTGATCCAGGGATCAAACCTGTGTCTCTTGCATTAGCAGGCAGATTCTTAACCAACTGTGCCACCTTGGAAGCTTCTTTCCTTAAGATACCCTCAAAGTAGTCACCATTTATTTGAAAAGCATTTTGGCAGGGCACAGAGGTAAGGAAATAAAAATGCTGAATTTTAAGGTCGAAAAGGGTGTCATCAAGGCAGCCGCAAGACAATCTTGCATACTTAGGTGATCCGTGACCCACTGCCACCCTGCTGGGGGCTGGCTCACCGCAGCTGGATGGCAAGGCTAAGAGACCAGCAAGGCTCTCCCAGCAAACAAAGCCGTGGAAGACACGGACCAGGATCTCCTTCCAGAGACCTCTGCCCAGTGCGGCCAGACAAAGGGACCAAGGCACTGACTCCACTCCCTGGCCAGGGACTCTTCAGAGGGATTTGCTTACTAGTAACAAACAACTTTCCTCCCTTATGGCAGAAAGTGAAGAGGAACTACAGTGTCTTGATGAAGGTGAAAGAGGAGAGTAAAAAAGCTGGCTTAACAAGCAACATTCAAAAATCTAGGATAATGGCATCCGGTTACATCATTTCATGGCAAATAGATGGGGAAACAATGGAAACAGTGACAGATTTTATTTTCTTGGGCTCGGAAATCCCTGCAGATGGTGACTGCAGCCATGAAATGAAAAGATGCTTGATCCTTGGAAGAAAAGCTATGACAAACCTGGACATCATATTAAAACGTAGAGACATTACTTTACTGACAAAGGTCCAGATAATCAAAGCTATGGTTTTTCCAGTGGTCATGTATGGATGTGAAAATTGGAACATAAAGAAGGCTGAGTGCCAAAGAATTGATGCTTTTGAACTGTGGTGTTGGAGAAGACTCTTGAGAGTCCTTTGGACTGCGAAAAGATTGAACCAGTCAGTCCTAAAGGAAATCAATCCTGAATACTCATTGGAAGAACTGATGCTGAAGCTCCAACACTTTGGCCTCCTGATGTGAAGAGCTGACTCACTGGAAAAGACCCTGACTGGGAAAGATTGAAGGCAGGAGTAGAAGGGGATGACAGAGGATGAGATGGTTGGATGGCATCACCGACTCAATGGACATGAGTTTGAGCAAGCTCTGGGAGACGGTGAAGAACAGGGAAGCCTGGCGTGCTGCAGTCCACGGGGTCAAGAAGAGTCAGACATGACTGAGCGACTGAGCAGCAATAACAAAGAACCTGGAGCTGCTGCTTGCCTTCCACTGAGAGATTCTTTCTCTCATTGAAGCTTTCTATTCCTACTTTACCACTGCATATGACTGCAATGGGTGGGCAGAAATTTATGTTTTAATTTATACTTGCTAGACTGAGGGGCCCACGCCTGGACCTGGTGGAGGCAGCACATGTTTGGAGGCAAAAGCGAAGTGAAAGTGAAAGTCGCTTAGTTGTGTCTGATTCTTTGTGACTCCATGGACTATACAGTCCATGGAATTCTCCGGGCCAAAATACTAGAGTGGGTAGCCTTTCCCTTCTCCAGGGGATCTTCCCAACCCAGGGATCGAACTCAGGTCTCCTGCATTGCAGGAAGATTCTTTACCAGCTGAGCCACAAGGAAAGCCTGAGAATATTTGGAGGTGAACACAGTGACAATATGGGATCACCCACCTGGGGTAGGGGTTGGGTGTATCCTCACATGAGAAGATGATTATGTGTGTGTGCTAAATTCCTTCAGTCATGTTAGACTCTTCGCGGCCCCATGGACTGTAGCCCACCAGGCTCCTCTGTCCATGGAGATTCTTCAGGCAAGAATACTGGAGTGGGTTGCTGTGCCCTCCTCCAGGGGATCTTCCCAAACCAGGGATCAAACCCACATCTTTTGCATCTCCTGCATTGGTAGGTGGGTTCTTTTTCCCCTAGCACCACCTGGAAATCCTGAGAAGCTGATTAGACATAGATGTTTGGATGGCCAGAAAGGCCAAGCAAGGCAAAACTAAGACAAAAAGCAAGAGGCATTGTTTTGTCAACAGTATATAATTCCATGCAGTATATAGCTCGGCACATGGATCCCCAGAATCAAGATCTGACCTTGTTACGAAGTTCCAGCCAAGGTCATGTGTGTGTGGGTTCCAGGGCATGTCCCCATGGGAAACAGTTTGCCTTCCCTTTCTCTTCCCCTCCTTTGTTTCATGGCTAGGTTTTTGGGGTGATGGTTAACCATGCTGGTTCATGAAGACATAGGAAGCCCACCAGGGGTGGCCCCGGAGAGGAGCCAGGTCCCAGGAGGAACTTAGGAAGCACTGTATCATCATCGCCCTGACTTTTCCTTTGCCTCCAGTGTTTAAGCCCCTGTTATTTTGGGTCTCTGTCATCTGAAGGTCAATTAAATCCTCATTACCACACGTGGCTAGGTTGTCTTTCTTGAATAATTCTTTCACAGTGTTTGTACAATGTGTTGTTAACAGATCCAAGTAAACTATGAAATATCTGAAAATGGAGGACTGAGTGCAAATGGATAGCCAAACAATTATTATGGACGTGTGTGCACCTGTGCATATACACGTCCATTGGAAGGTGAAGCAGCGAGGGGTAAACTATAGCCCCTTTCCTGTAAGGAATTAATGGGAAGAGTGGAGCACAGGAGCAGAGCAGTGGGACTGGTTTACGGGCCAGGAGGCTGAGCATCAGATGTCGCTGTGTCCCCAGCTGGCTCTGTGAATCCGAGAGGGACATATAATCACTCCAGCCCTCAGTGTCTTCATCTGTGCAATGAAGTTCAAGATCAACGATCTCGAAAATCCCTTTTGGCTCTCAAATCTTATCTTGACATTAACAAAGTCATATTAATTTTGCAGTTGCCTAATCTACAATTATACATTCTCGCCTTCGACTCCATCTGTTTGCCGACCTCGGGAATGGCAGCCATTAAATGGGGAACAAAAATGCTTAGAAGTGAAGTTTGCTGCTTTTGTTATGAAATAAAATGAAAGTGCTGAGCATGTTCTGTCAGTTCACATTAACATTTGGATGCAGGAAGACCGTGATGCTTGTGTGCCAAAGACTGGGAGCAATCTCTTCACTCTGCTGCGTTCAGTTGTTTTTCTCCCCCCAGAACTGCCGAGGGGTGGAGAGGGAGAAAGAAAAGTCATGCTTTGAAACCAAAGGAGAAGCTTTTTCCTTTTAATTAAAATATTGGGGTGGCCAAAAAGTTTGTTTGGGTTGGTGCTTAAGCTGTTATGAAAAGCTGGAATGAACACTCTCCCTTGTGGCCAACACACTACTTCAGAGAACATGTAGATTTCCCACCTGTTTTTCTAAATAAAGGGAACTAGGAGACCCTGATGCCCTTAAGGTTTGGCCAGGGCACTGAGATCTGTAAGTGACTTGCTCCTTATCATACTTATCTAGCTACTTACCCCGAGAGAGAGTCACCTGGGTAGGTATGCTGTGCTCGAGTTATTTCAAGATGGGTCTAGTCTAGTCAGCCTCATCCCAGTCTTGGAGCTATAAGATCTGTTGCTGCCTAGATTGCTAATGCCTTTCATGAAATAAGTAACCTACAACTCTTCGGTCTCCAATCTCTAAGGACTACCTTGACAGGCAAGGGCTTCTTATGGAGAATCACAACTCAGAGCAAGCTACATCTTTTGTGACTTGGACAAAACTCAGGACTTGTCTTAAAATGTAGATTTCCCTTAAATTTGCAAAGTGGGCAAAATGAGCTCCTCTACCATACATATGATTTCCTTACACTAGGTCAAGTTATGGTCTGAGTTTGAGCAGTTTATCCAAATCTTTAGTATTTTTGTCACATCAAAAATTGTTGGCAATAATCTAATACAGCACTGGACTCACTCATTTTGCTTTCATTCTACAAGAAAATAGTTTCAAACTCCTTGTAACATAAGCCACTACGCTGGGCACTGTGAATACCAAGAAGATAAAATCTGGTTCAGGTTTGAAGAGCTGATGTTCCTGAAAACAAAATTCCTGAGAATAAAGACTGCAAGGGGAAGGAGTTGATAGGGGTTTAGTCATTAGAATGGTAAGATTTTACAGCAAATCTGATTTACCCACAGAAGATAACAAGCAGGCTGTGTGATGCTAAGGTTCCTGTAGGCTATCATTCTCAAGGGGTGGTACCTAGACGCACAGCTTCAGTATCACCTGGAAACAGATTAAAGATGCCGTCTTGGACCTCGCCCAGGACCTACTGAATAAGACACTTGGAAGGGTGTTGATCACCAGTTGGATTTTTAACAAATTCTCCCAATGATTCTGAGAGCATGTTCAAATTTGAGCAACACTGGGATCAACCACGTGGGAGCCAAAGATGGGTCTACATTTGCTTTTGTAGATGATGTGCTGGAATTCAGCTGCTAAATTGTGCCCCACCTTTTGGAACCTGAGGAATGGCAGCACACCAGGCTTCCTTGTCCTTCATTACCTCCTGGAGTTTGTTCAAACTCAATGTCCATTGAGTTGATGATGCCATCCAACCATCTCATCCTCTATTTCCCCCCTTCTCCACTTGCTCTCAAATTTCTCGGCATTGGGGTCTTTTCCAACAAGTAGACTCTTCGCGTCAGGTGGCTGAAGGAATTGGAGCTTCAGCTTCAGCATCAGTCCTTCCAATGAAGAGTCAGGGTTGACTTTCTTTAGGACGGCCTGGTTTGATCTCCTTGCTGTTCAAGGGACTCTCAAGAGTCTTCTCCAGCACCACAGTTCAAAAGCATCAATTCTTTGGTGCTCAGCCTTCTTTATGGTCCACTTCTCACATCAGTACATGACTACTGAAAAAACCGTAACTTTGACTATATGGACCTTTGTTGGCAAAGCAATGTCTCTGCTTTTTAATAAGCATTCAGTTCAGTTCATTTCAGTCACTCAGTTGTGTCCGACTCTTCGCGACCCCATGAACCGCAGTACTCCAGGCCTCCCTGTCCATCGCCAACTCCCGGAGTTCACTCAGACTCACATCCATTGAGTTGGTGATGCCATCCAACCGTCTTATCCTCTGTAGTCCCCTTCTCCTCCTGCCCTCAATCTTTCCCAGCATCAGGGTCTTTTCAAATGAGTCAGTTATTCACATCAGCTGGCCAGAGTACTGGAGTTTCAGCTTCAACATCAGTCCTTCCAATGAACACCCAGGACTGATCTCCTTTAGCATGGACTGGTTGGATCTCCTTGCAGTCCAAGGGACTCTCCAGAGTCTTCTCCAGCACCACAGTTTGAAAGCATCAATTCTTTGGTGCTCGGCCTTCAACCCACTCCAGTACTCTTGCCTGGAAAATCCCATGGGCGGAGGAGCCTGGTAGGCTGCAGTCCATGGGGTCGCGAAGAGTCGGACACGACTGAGCGACTTCACTTTCACTTTCACTTTCAGCCTTCTTTATAGTCCAACTCTTACATCCATACATGACTACTGGAAAAATCATAGCCTTGACTAGATGGACCTTTGTTGCCAAAGTAATGTATCTGCTTTTTAATATGTTGTCTAAGTTAGTAATAACTTTCCTTCCAAGGAGCAAGCATCTTTTAATTTCATGGCTGCAATCACCATCTGCAGTGATTTTGGAGCCCAGAAAAATAAAGTCAGCCACTGTGTCCACTGTTTCCCCATCCATTTGCCATGAAGTGATGGGACTGGATGCCATGATCTTCATTTTCTGAATGTTGAGCTTTAAGCCAACTTTTCACTCTCCTCTTTCACTTTCATCACGAGGCTCTTTAGTTCTTCTTCACTTTCTGCGGTAAGGGTGGTGTCATCTGCATATCTGAGGTTATTGATATTTCTCCCAGCAATCTTGATTTCAGCTTGTGCTTCTTCCAGCCCAGTGTTTCTCCTTATGTACTCTGTATATAAGTTAAATAAGCAGGGTGATGATATACAGCCTTGACGTACTCCTTTTCCTATTTGGAACCAGTCTGTTGTCCCATGTCCAGTTCTAACTGTTGCTTCTTGACCTGCATATAGGTTTCTTAAGAGGCAGGTCAGGTGGTCTGGTATTCCCATCTCTTTCAGAATTTTCCACAGTTTATTGTGATCCACACAGTCAAAGGCTTTGGCATAGTCAATAAAGTAGAAATAGATGTTTTTTTCTGGAACTGTCTTGCTTATTCCATGATCCAGCGGATGTTGGCAATTTGATCTCTGGTTCTTCTGCCTTTTCTAAAACCAGCTTGAACATCTGGAAGTTCACGGTTCACGTATTGCTGAAGCCTGGCTTGGAGAATTTTGAGCATTAGTTTAGTAGTGTGTGAGATGAGTGCAATTGTGCTGTAGTTCGAGCATTATTTGGCATTGCTTTTCTTTGGGATTGGAGTGAAAACTGACCTTTTCCAGTCCTGTGGCCACTGCTGAGTTTTCCAAATTTGCTGGCATATTGAGTGCAGCACTTTCACAGCATCATCTTTCAGGATTTGAAATAGCTCAACTGGAATTCCATCACCTCCACTACCTTTTGTCATAGTGATGCTTCCTAATTCCCACTTGACTTCACATTCCAAGATGTCTGGCTCTAGGTGAGTGATCACACCATGGTGACTATCTGGGTTGTGAATATCTTTTTTGTGCAGTTCTTCTGCATATTCTTGGCACCTCTTCTTAATATCTTTGGCTTCTGTTAGGTCCCTACCATTTCTGTCTTTTATTGAGCCCATCTTTGCATGAAATGTTCCCTTGGTATCTCTAATTTTCTTGAAGAGATCTCTAGTCTTTCCCATTCTACTGTTTTCCTCTATTTCTTTGCATTGATCACTGAGGAAGGCTTTCTTATCTCTCCTTGCTATTCTTTTGAACTCTGCATTCAAATGGGTATATCTTTCCTTTTCTCCTTTGCTTTTCGCTTCCCTTCTTTTCACAGCTATTTGTAATAAGTGTTACCACAACACAATTCATTTATCTGTTGTCTAGAGTTACAACAGAGACCCCATGGCTCACAAAGCCTAAATATTTACTGCTGGGCCTTTACAGGAAAAACTCACCAACTTCTGGTCTGGTACCTAGTAGAGGTGGGGAGAGGAACTGGCCTCTGAGGACAGCTGTTTGAACCCCATCTCTGCCTCCTTCTTGTCTGATGTCGGGGGAGATAATTTCACCTTATGTGGCTCAGTGTTCTCATCCATAAAGTGGTTGTAATAATAGTTTCTAATAATAAGAGCTTTTGTGAGGGCTCAACAGGTCAGTGTGCTTCCCTTGGGGCTCAGGGATTAAGAACTTGCTTGCCAATGCAGGAGACAAGAGTTCGATCCCTGGGTTGGGAAGATCCCCTGGGGAAGAAATGGCAACTCACTCCAGTATTCTTGCCTGGGAAATCCTAAGAACAGAAGAGCCTGGCAGACTATAGTCCATGGGGTAGAAAAGAGTTGAACGTGACTTAGCAGCTCAACAACAAAAACAACAGAGTAATCATTTAAACCTTTTAGACCAGAGCCTGGGAAGCAGGAAATACTCTACACATGTCAGCTATTGATATGTGAGAGACACGTTGCATTAATAATACACTTGGCTGGGGACTTCTTGGGCCTCCGATGTCCTTGACTTCACCTGTGCAGACATCATGGATGGGTGAATCACGTGCCATGCACAAGGCTCTGGGGAACAGAAGAGAAGGCAACCCTGCCCATTCAGGGAGGCAGCAGGAGCTTGGTGGAGGCTGGCAGGGGTGGCATCATCTTCTGGGAGCAAGGTACCTGCAGGCCATTTCCTCACCCACCCTAGAGCCTGACGTGTCTCCCTGTGGTGAGCAGGCATGATATCATCTCCTGGGGGGCAGGGAAAGGCGAAATGAATATTATTGCAGCTCCTGTGCTTGTGTGATTAAAGAATCATGTCTGTGCTGGTTGAGCTGAGAAGTTAGGCTAGAGGGAGGGTAAACAAGGGTCAGAGGGATCTTGGTGCTGCTCAGCGGGGAATCCTGTCTCATTTCATGTCCCTAAGAAGTTGCTTTCACTCATGCACAAAGCTGCAAAATCTGATCCTCGTGGAAGAGAAAAGTATGTATATGTGTGTATGAGACAGAGACTGAGAGAGATAAGACAGAGGCTCCCATAATATAAGCAATCTCTAAAGTAATAATCAAGCAACAAACATTTTGCAGGATATATTATAGATGAGACAAAATATTTTATAGTTGATATTTTAATGAATCTTTTGGGCAAGATGAGCAAATACTAAGAATCTGCTCTGATTATATAAGATTCTAAACAGAAAAACATGTTCTTGATACAGTTTAGTATGGAAGGAGTTGCTATACAGGCTGCTCAGTGCAAGAATTCTAGAAGCTTAGGGATGGACAGAAAAACACTCCCAATAGGGGCAGTCCAGCCTTTGTTCCAGGGGATCATTTCTTCCTCGGGAGAATCAGAACCACTCATGCTTTAGAGATAGATGAGCTTTTGTACTGGCAATAACCCAAGTCAGTACAGATTGTGTTTCAGATTCACCCAGAGAGATTTTTCAAAAACCACAGGTCTGGACTCAGCCCCTAGAGACTTATTCACTGGGTTGATGGTCAGCCTGGGCTTGTGCTTGTTTGCAGACTTCCTGGTTATTTCTCATTAGTCACACGGGTTAAGGGTGGTGATGACCAGTTCTTTCTAGAAGAGATACTGGAGATTAACATCAAATTCCATTGTACGTGGTTATTCAGGTTTACTGTGTTGAAACTTGCTTGAAAAGTTTAGTGGAAAAAGGATGGCATTTGGGGGCCAACCATTCTGGGTTCCTCTGGCTATTAGTCTGTGAGTGTCTTCTTAGAGGTTCATTCTTGCTGGACCACATTTTCAAACCCTGTAAAATGAAGTAGATGGTGCCCTTTCCTCTTGGCTGTTGTCTGCCGACTTGCCTGTGTCACCCCGTCACATTCACTGAGGACTCCTCTGGGGGATTCAACATCTACACTGATCACACATCTAAGATGCTGATCTTCCGTTCTATGACCCATCTGTCTTCTCCCCACCTTCAACAGCCACTAATTTTTCCACCTGGGCTCCCCATTGCCATGGAAACACCATGATGCAATGCATGCCCTCATCCTACTCTTCCCCCACAACTTCTTCTGCTTCCCTTTCAAGGGGACCCCTTGCCATGATTCCTTGACTGTACCTTGTCCTCCAGTCCATGGACACCATGACTTTTGTCTACACGTCCACCTTAGTTGGCTTCCATTGCAGGATCATGCTTAAAGCCACTTCCTTGTAAACATCTTCAGTTTTCCTGCTTTTACCTTTTTCTATTGCTTGGGGAAACTGTTTCCTGGTTGGAGCCAATCGTTGGCCTTCCTCATGCCAGCGCCTGAGCTGCTGAACTTTGCAGGACAAAATCCCACTGGCCTGGGGATGGGGTTCACGTTAGGAAGATGACCACCAGCTTCGGTTGTCTTTCAAGGCAGCATGGAGATACCAGCAAGTGTGTCTTCCTGATTTCCAAGATGTCGATTTCACAGCGTCTCTTTTCTAAACTACATACCTTCTTTCTCCCCCAACCCGAACCTGCCATTATACTTCATTAGGAAAACAAAAGTTATCAGAAGGGCAGGCCTGCATCTCTACAACAAAGCTTCCACTCCTGCTGTGTCTGCTCTCTCCCTGGCCCTCTCTGCTATGACAATGCGGAGACAAACTCCCGCCTCTCCAAACAAGCTCTATTGTCTCTTGTCTTTCCAAGACCTTCATTCCTGGGATTACCTTGTTTCCTCTACTGCATAGGCAATTTCTCTCTGGCTATGAAGGTATTTCAATCAATATATAAACACGCTTCGAATGACCCACTTTAAAAAAATAGCCCTCTGTGCTCATCTCTCACCAGCTGCTACCAGTCCTTTTGTTCCTCTCCAGGACAAAACCACGCTAATGAGCTCTCTTTGCCTACTTTCTGCACTTCCTTACTTCCCGCTAACCTTCTTTATTGAATGATGAAATCTTCTGAGCATACAGAAAAAGATAGTAATCTAATGAACACCCACCCAACCAGCTTTATACAATCTTAACCTTTCTCAATATTTGCCTTGTACCTTATTTTCTTAACAGAAAACAGATTCACAGGTAAACACAGCGTCCTGTGTTTATCTTTCCACCATCATGCGTTTCATCATAAATGTAGTGTTTAGCATTTCTGTTGCTATTATACATACTGTGTATGTATCCATACATTATACAGATATGTGAGGTTTGAATACTTTATATAACCTGGCAGTATGTGGCCTGTTCTCTGCAACTTTGCCAACTGGGCTGCACAGAATGTACATTTTCAGCTTTATAAGGGTGGCCAAAATGCTTTCCCAAGTGATTGCACCAATTTACACCTCTAAAGTTCCCCTTGTCAATATGTGGTAACAGTTGGTATTGCCAGACTTTTTCATTGTGGCCAATCTGATCCGTTTTCCATGGTGCCATGTTGCTTTAAATAAACTTCCACGATTATTAAGGAGGTTGTTAGTCTACTCTTAGGTTTATTGGCCAGTGAGCTTCCTGTTTCATTTGCACATTTTTCCTTTGCTTCCTCTTTCTCCATTGGATGGTTAGGAGTTAGAGAATATATATATCCTATCTACCATCTTTCGTCATTTGTATGAACTGAACATTCTCCCAGGTTATGGCTTATTTTAAGTTGTATTTTGTCATTCGGAAGTTCCAAACTTTAACCTTGTTTGCTGTATTGACTTTTTTTATTTTTATTTTTTTATTTAAGACTGATCTTTGTATCTTATTTTGAAAACTGCCTTCCCTACCCAGAGGTCATAGAGATAGATACATGATTTCCTAAACGTTTTAATGTTTTGTTTCTCAGTTTGGCTTTAATCTACTTTGAAGTTATTGGTATGGATGGCTTGAGGGAAGTATCTGATTCAGTGTTTTTTGCATCAAAGTAGTCAATTGTCTTAAACACACTTGAGCCCTGCCTCTGCCCAGGGAGCCCGTTGGTCACAGTCATGGATGGTATATGTTGGGTCTTTATGGGCCCTCTGTTTCACTGTTATCTTTGTCTCTCCCTGTGACAATGCATCAATGCCATAACTGTCACAACTTTATGAACAAGATTGGTAGTTTATAATCTCACCTGTTTTATTCATTTTTTACAGAAATTTCTTAACCACTCCTAAACGTTTGCTCTTGCCTTGGAAGATCCATTGTAGGGTCTACCCAAGTTCCATACAGCCAGCCTCACTGGACCTCCACTGTATTTAAGGATAAATTTGAAGAGCATGGACATTTTGAAACAAATATACCATGTTCAAGATATTATTACTAAATCAGTCTACTTATAAATGTGATATAGAATTACTTTATTTAAGACTTCTTTGGCTGCTAAGTCACTTCAGTCATGTTTGACTCGGTGTGACCCCATGGACTGTAGCCCCCCAGGCTCCTGGGTCCATGGGATTCTCCAGGCAAGAATACTGGAGTGGATTGCCATTTCTTTCTCCGTAGGACTTCTTTAGGACCTTTAAATTTAGTTTTGTAAGTTCTCCACAAAGGTCCAACATATCGTTTGCTGACATTATTCTTAGGTAACAAATCAATATTTCTGATTATTGTTATCTTTTCTAAATTATATTTTCTCATATTTGCTGCTGGCTTATGGGAACACAATTGATTTGTGTGTTGAGATTCTATCTAGCAACCTTTCAGAACTTTCTTTTCATTCTAATTATTTATCTGCAGATGTTCTTAAGTGGTTTTACTGGAGACACTTGTATGGTCTGCAATTTAGAGTTTGTTCCTCCCTTTTCAATCATTGTTTCTGCGTTGAATAGAAGTGTTGATACATGCACACTTGTCTTGATCTTCTCTTTCAAGTAAATAGTTCTAACTTTTCACAATGAAGCGTCAAGTATTTTGTTACTTTTTTTGTAGACAGTCTATTAGGTTAGGTAAATTCTTTTTCAGTTCAGTTCAGCTCAGTTGCTCAGTCGTGTCTGATTCTTTGCAACCCCATGAATTGCAGCACGCCAGGCCTCCCTGTCCATCACCATCTCCCGGAGTTCACTCAAACTCACGACCATCCAGTCGGTGATGCCATCCAGCCATCTCATCCTCTGTTGTCCCCTTCTCCTCCTGCTCCCAATCTCTCACAGCATCAGGGTCTTTTCCAATGAGTCAACTCTTTACATGAGGTGGCCAAAGTACTGGAGTTTCAGCTCTAGCATCATTCCTTCCAAAGAACACCCAGGGCTGATCTCCTCTACAATGGACTGGTTGGACCTCCTTGCAGTCCAAGGGACTCTCAAGAGTCTTCTCCAACACCACAGTTCAAAAGCATCAATTCTTTGGTGCTCAGCTTTCTTCCCAGTCCAACTCTCACATCCATACATGACTGCTGGAAAAACCATAGCCTTGACTAGACGGACCTTTGTTGGTAATGTCTCTGCTTTTCAATATGCTCTCTAGGTTGGTCATAACTTTTCTTCCAAGGAGTAAGCGTCTTTTAATTTCATGGCTGCAGTCACCATCTGCACTGATTTTGGAGCTCAAAGACACGGTTTCCACTGTTTCCCCATCTAATAGCTAACAGGTTTTGTGCTTTTTTAAAAAATGCAAATACATGTTGGATTTTATCAAAGCATATTATGTAGTTACTGAAATTGTTACCCCATCCAAGCTTACTCTGCTATCTTCTTTCCTGCCATCCACAGGTGGACAGGATTCTGAATAAAGGCCCTTTGGCTTAACAGTCAGGCAGAGGGGCAGGATTCTCTGAGGCAGGTTATTTAGGTATGATTATACTAACAAAAGCAATGGAAAGCAAGTCAAAGAAATAGTTCGAGCATGGAGTCAGAATTGGCTTTTCCCTGCAATAAAAGGATCATATGGTTTTTCTTTTTTATTTAGTTGCTGCTGCTGCTAAGTCGCTTCAGTCGTGTCCGACTCTGTGCGACCCCACAGACGGCAGCCCACCAGGCTCCCCTGTCCCTGGGATTCTCCGGGCAAGAACACTGGAGTGGGTTGCCATTTCCTTCTCCAATGCATGAAAGTGAAAAGTGAAAGTGAAGTCGTTCACTTGTGTCCGACTCTTCACTACCCCAGGGACTGGAGTGGGGTGCCATTGCCTTCTCTATTTAGTTGCTGAGGTGATTTATATTAGTATATTTTCTAATGATAAAACATTCTTGAATTTTGGGGGGGATTTGGGCTAAAATTTTCATATTCACCAGGATAACTTTCACAGAATGGGGTAAGTTGTGCCTTGAATATTCAGTAGAGTTCTCCTGTTTGTTTTTCTTGTTGAAGTGTGTACTGACTCAGTTTCTTTAATGGTCATAAGCATTATTGGATTTTCATTTCATCTTTAGTTTTCTAAAGCCAAATTTCCCTAATGAGTTACATATCTTTTCAGAGGATTGTCTGTTTTGTTAATCTTTTATGATTTTTTTTAACAGCTTTGGAATTTCCCATTCTCTCCACTGTATCTTTACAGTGTATTTCATTAAAATGTGATATTAATTACATTATTTCACTTGCTTTGTTCTTTTTCTGGGTTTTTGAGTTAGAAATCTAGCTTGTTAATTTCAGTCTTTCTTAGAGTTCTCATCACAAAGAAATACTTTTTTCTATTTCTTTAATTTTATATCTGTATGAAATGTTGGCTGTTCACTAAACTTATTGGGAAAATCCTTTTATGATACAAGTCAAATCATTATGCTGTACCCCTAAACTTATATAGTGCATCTCAATAAAGTTGGAAAAGAGATTTTTACTACTTCCTTCTTAATATAAGTACTTAAGGCTAAATTTCCCTGTAAATATAACTTTAACTAAATCACATTTTATATGTTAAATCCTTATACAACATATAAGTTTCTCTGATTTCCATTATTCCTTGCCACATTATTAAAAATATGGCTTAAAGCCAACAAATATGAGGTTTTCTAAATTCTTTTTTAAATTATTAATTTGTAACCCAGTTATGGTACTAATTATTCAGAATTAATTGAGGCTTGCTTTGTGGCCCCAGACTTAATTTTTGTAATTCTTGGATGAGTGTTTGATATATCCATACCATATCAGAATAACCTTGATAATTGCTTTCCTCAGAATATCTAAATTCATACTATTTTTCCCCCTGTGAATTCATCAATTAGTGAGATAAATGTGCACTATCAATGACTGGGGATTTGTCAATTTTCCTTACAATTCTGATTTTTACTTTTTCTATTTTGAAACTGTTTTGTTAGTTATATATGTATTTCTATTTCCTAATGAACTGAACTTTTTTTAGATGGTGAATATTTTTACCAAAAAAGACTTTAATCTAAAAATTTGTTTCTTAGTATTTGTAAACTAGCTTTATTCTGACTGATGTTTGCCTGGTGTGTATTTTTCCCCTTGCTGTTATGTGCTTTATGATATAATTAGATTTTATATATTTACTTAATTTCTTCTAGTTTTTCTCTTGCAAAATTTTTTTCTTTCCATTTGTCTGATTGAGCAAGCTGTCTTTATTTCATCTTTTTTCCTCTCTACTGTTTCAGAAGGTTCTGTCTGTGGCTATTCTTTTGTAATTACTATCTTTGATATTTTAACAAGTGTTAACTTCTAAAGTTAAATATTTCTGCTTTTTTCCTGGAATCTCTCTTCCCCCATTTTTTGGTTACTCATCCTTCCAAAGATAGCCCAAAGGCCACCTCCTTAATGATGCCTGTTCTGACTCCCCAGACTAAATCAGACACCCCTAAACTTGTCTTTCATAGCACTTACCAGGGCTTATGCCAACATACTTGTGAAATCAGTCATTGACCCCTACCTTCCTTAATTCCTGTAAGGGCTGGAACGCCTGAAAGGGTAGGCACTGGCGGCGCTGCTCTCTGTTCTCCTCCTAAGGTGCAGCCCAGTGCCAGAACATGCCAGGCAACAAACTACGTTGAAGGCAGGAAGGCAACAGAGGGAGGGAGAGAAGGCGGCGTGGGTGGTGACGCTGAGAGATGAACCCACAGGGATGCTGACTCTGGGAGAGTCGCACACTTCTGTCAGTTAGGGATCACATTCTCCTGCGAAAACCAGAAGAGAGACAATGATGGACAAAAATGGGAAATTCACTTCTTTTTCATATTATGAAGTCTGGAGGCAGAAGTCTTGGCTTAATAAGGGGGCTCCATAAAGTCAAGAAGGACTGAGGCATTTTTCCTCCTCCACCTCTATTATCCTTGCCTGCTGCATGCTAAGTGGCTTCAGTCATTTTTGATTCTTTGTGACCCTGTGGACTACATCCTGCCAGGCTCCTCTGTCCATGGGATTCTCCGGGCAAGAATCCTGGAGTGGGTTGCCATTCCTGTCTCCAGGGGATCTTCCTGACCCAGGGGTCAAACTCTGGTCTCCTGCATTACTGATGGATTCTTTATCGTCTGAGCCACCAGGGACACCCTTACTATCCTTAGCTCATGGCTCAGATCCTGAGATTATGAGTCCAAGATGGTAGCTGGAATTTCAACCATTATAGTCAAGTTCCAACAGGCAGGAATCTAGAAGTGGGAGGGTAGGGCAAGAAAGAGCATGCCCATTAGTTGTTGCCTCTCTTAGGAAGCCTTTCTTGGAATTTCACGGACTTATGTCTTATTCGGGAGAAGGCAATGGCACCCCACTCCAGTACTCTTGCCTGGCAAATCCCATGGACGGAGGAGCCTGGTAGGCTGCAGTCCTTGGGGTCGCTGAGTCAGACACGACTGAGTGATTTCACTTTCGTTCTTCACTTTGATGCATTGGAGAAGGAAATGGCAACCCACTCCAGTGTTCTTGCCTGGAGAATCCCAGGGATGGCGGAGCCCAATGGGCTGCCATCTGTGGGGTCGCACAGAGTCGGACACGACTGAAGCGACTTAGCAGCAGCATGTCTTATTCATCATGGCTGAGTTCCATGGTCAAACCTAGATGCAAGAAAAAAAATTTTTTTCAAAGACAGGACGATTACAATTTAACTATAATTGTGGGGGGTGTCCTGTGGTGTGAAGGCTGATGGGAGTGGGGGTGGTGTTTGTAGGTGATCTCTGCGGTACAGTGATGTAGACTAGGGGTGACAGGGAGACTGGTAAGAGGAGGAAAAGAAACTGACATTCTGAATTAAGGCAACAACACGGGAACAGAAAGGAGGGTCTGAAATGAGATTTGACAGACGGTGCGACAGGGTTCTTAACAGCTCATCTTCTCACTGCCTTGCTCCAGGAGACACTTCGCCTATTGGTTTAATTTCACTTAGTAGAGAGGCTTTTCACTGAACTCAAGGTCATTATGAGTTGATCTCCCTGGTAAATGCTGGAATAAACAAAGACTAATTTGTGCAGGATGAGTACTCTCTTCGAAAATGTTTTTGCAAATGTACTTATTTCCTCTCAAAGCTGTATTTCCAAAGACAGATGAATATAGAGGACAATGATTAATAAGTACAAACATAACTTTTTTTTTTAAAATATAGTCATTCTTTGCATATAGATACTCAACATATATATAAGGTTCAATGTCAGAAAATGACACACAGGAGTGCTTTATCTCTATGTTGCAAACAATTTGCATTTCCTCTAGGTAGACCCAAAATCTTTGAAATTTTGCATTTTTTTCCCTTTCCCCATATGATACTTATAAAAAGATGACTTGAGGTATTTTGAGCACACCGATTTTATTTTAAGGAAACTGGGATGCTAGAAAAATACATACATCTAGACATGTAACCATCAACACCAGGAAAAATACTTTCAGATTTCCAGAATACTTTGTTCTTCTGGATACACAGTTGAAGTAAAAAACACATCTTTTATTAATAGGCCCTTATTAAAAGTGAGATTAATTGCTAAGATTATGTGAGATTAATTTTCCTAAAGTAAAAAATAAGGGAGCATTTCTTACTGAATATGCGCTCGGGTTGCTGTACCCTTGAGTTCTTGCTAAAGTTCTTGGTGGGTAGGATTTAGGCAGGCTGCTCCTTTGAACGTGGCTGTGAGGGGTGGGAAGGTGGTTTCCACCTGTGAAGTGAGTTTAAGAGAGATCACAGGTGAATCAAGCTCACCTGGATGGAGCAAGGCCACGTTGCTCTGTGCTGACCCGCACTGAACAACCGGCAGTGGTGAATCACGTTCCCTTGACCAGACATGGAAAGCTCAGAGCAGTCCCTGGATGCAGCGGGTGGAAACTGAGACACAGGGAAGGGGCCAGGATGGAATGTTCGGCAGACTGGCAGAGCCCAGGTGCCTACCTGGCGGGCCAGGTCCTCCCAGTTAAGGTCCAGGAACCTGTACTTGGTCCCACGCTCATTCTCAGATGTGCCGTAACTATTCTTTCTATTCTGTCCTAGGTTTGGAGCTGCTTTTTAGAATAAAGCGGGTCTGCTTGCCTCTGCCAGGGGAGTGGGCTGCTGCACGAAAAGGGGAGTGAGCGTTTCTTGGATTTAAAAAAAAAAAGAGAGAAAGAAAAAAAGCTAAAGACTTTCTGGTGAAGCTCAAGGGATGTGATTAGGAGCTGACGGCTCCCTGAGCTCTCCTTTCTTGGTGATTCAGTCACCTGCAACTGTAATTGTGAATCTTCCAAATATTTAAAATTGCTGAACAAAAAACAGCACCAGGTAACTTTAGTGATGCATAAAACTCCCTATCTTTCTCTCAGTGTTTGGCCATTTTAAGAAAAACAACAACAAACTAATGGGGTTGACCAGATGATCTAGTCATTTTTTCAATTCCTCAATGCCATGGATCCAAAGGAAGCAAAACAGGGTGAAAAGAGAGCATTTGTGGTTGGTGACTGGAACGCGTTCCCTGTTCATCGGTAGGAAAATCCAGTTATGATGGAAACGTCTAGAACCACAATTTCTGTGCTGAGGTTTTTCATGATCTGGATACATTGTTAGGATCACAGACAGCAAGGTTTCCTGTTAAGGTCACTTCTGACCCACAGCAGCACGGCAGTCTCCTCTGGGTGACGTTCTCTGCCACCCTCTCCTGGCTCCTTTCAGCTGAGGTGGCAGTTTAACCATGAGGCTGAAATTCAAACACAAGGGAGGAAGGTAAAGACAAGACAAAATCAGTTATTTGTTTCAGAGATATAACAAACTCCTCCCATTTCCACGCAGAAACTGAGGTGAATCAGGAAATGGATGGCGTTTTTCAAATCACATGAATCAGCGCCCCAGAATTCATCATTTTCACCAAGTGTTTGGTTGGTCTTTTCATTCCTTTACATTATGGCTCATCTAATACAGTTTAAAATCACTGCAGATGGTGACTGCAGCCATGAAATTAAAAGATGCTTACTCCTTGGAAGGAAAGTTATGACCAACCTAGATAGCATATTCAAAAGCAGAGACATTACTTTGCCAACAAAGGTCCATCTAGTCAAGGCTATGGTTTTTCCAGTGGTCTTTTATGGATGTGAGAGTTGGACTGTGAAGAAAGCTGAGCACCGAAAAATTGATGCTTTTGAACTGTGGTGTTGGAAAAGACTCTTGAGAGTCCCTTGGGCTGCAAGGAGATCCAACCAGTGCATCCTAAAGGAGATCAGCCCTGGGTGTTCATTGGAAGGACTGATGCTAAAGCTGAAGCTCCAATACTTTGGCCACCTCATGTGAAGAGTTGACTCATTGGAAAAGAGCCTGATGCTGGGAGGGATTGGGGGCAGGAGGAGAAGGGGATGACAGAAGGTGAGATGGCTGGATGGCATTACCGACTCAATGGACATGAGTTTGAGTAAACTCCGGGAGTTGGTGATGGACAGGGAGGCCTGGCGTGCTGCAATTCATGGGGTCGCAAAGAGTCGGACACGACTGAGCGACTGAACTGAACTGAATACAGTTTAGGGAGAGCTCCAATTTTATGTTTAAAAGAAGATAACTAAACACTTTCATTTTGAAATGATTCCCTCTAGTTTTGACTGTGATGAGAAGCAGCTTAATGTCACATGGGCTTCAGCTAAGACTTATCAAAGAAAAAAAAAACAAACTCAGAAATTGCATTTGGGAAAAGAACCCACCTGTGGATTCTTTTAAATGAGTTTTGTTGTAGAGAGCCTACTTCTGTGCAGGGCCTTGGGTGAATATTTCACTTGTACCAGTTTCTTTTTCTGTTAATGTTTACAAAGGATGTATCTGCCAGCAGTTTTGTTTACGCTCCTGACAAGACTATACCTCAGAAAAGTTCAAGAACTTTCTCCAGGTTGCAAGGTAAATCATGACTTCAGTTTAGTTCAGACTTAGCTTTAAAGGTGCATCCGAAATTATTATTTGGTTTCTCCCATTCCTAATTTTTATTATTCATTTATTTATAATTCATTATCACTAAAAATACATATTTTAGCAACGCTTTGGTGTAGTCTGTAAGTCCCTGTCAAATTGACCCCCCCCCCTGCCCCTCCTCCAGGACGCCACACACACATACACATGGGCTTCTCTAGCTGCTCAGGCAGTAAAGAATCTGCCTGCCATGCAGGAGACCCGGGTTCGGTTCCTGGACTGGGCAGATCCCCTGGAGAAGGGAATGGCTGCCCTCCCCAGTATTCTTACCTGGAGAATCCCATGGAGAGCCTGGTGGGCTACAGTCCACGGGGTCTCAAAGAGCCAGAAACAACTGAGTGAATAACACTTTCACTCCTTCCACAGACACATAAAGTTACGTAATTTATTGAGTTGAATGTTATCAGCCCTCTTTGGGTGATACTTCCTTCTCCCTGCTTAGCCCTCTATATGCCGAGATTTACTTATTTTTTAATGCCTTTAACTGTAATGTTGAGGGGCAAAGGACAAGGAGCAGTTAAACATGTCGGATTCTAGTTTCTGTCTCCCTTTGCCCCGGCAGCTGGAGGATCCAAAGTCCACAGAGCCACCCTTGGATGGTGTCAGTTGTGAGGCTGGGTTCTCCTTCCCTCTCCCTCCTGCCAGGAGCAGAGCAGCCTGGTTTGACCTTGGCCAGCCTCCGCCCTCCCCAGGAAGCACTCTTGGGTCTCCCTGCCATGTTGGCAGGAGAATCAGAATGTCGGGAATGGAGCTGGTGCCCCACGTGCCCAGTAGGAGACCTAAGCTTTTCCTGAAGGCCCCAGGAGTCCAGCAGCTGCCAGGCACCTGGCTGAGTGCCCCCGGCACAACCCCGGGGAAGAAAGCATCTCAGACGCCCGCCCAGCTACTGATATTTCCTCCGGACATCTTAAGGAAATCCGAGTGAGGCCCTGAGTTGTATCTCCAACTGCTCCATCACCGGCCCTACAGAGAGACTGGAGATTTCAGGCTGGGCTGGGCTTCCACGGAAACCCGTGGGATTGCTTTCATTTAATTCTTTTACTAAAAAAAGAAATATTTCTAGAAAATAAAGATAAATCAATGTCAGTTTGTTTTTCTGTTGTCTTTCTCCCAAATCTATGTGGCTACTCCGGGAGCTGTGACACTTCCAGCCAGCGATGGGTTCTTTGTCGTTATAGGTGAACGCAGGGGCACAGTTCACGGCCCATGCGGCCACCTGGCCATTTTCACTGCAGTACAAGGGCCACGGTGGGGCGTTCAAGAATTTCCTCACCCCAGGGAAGCTTGAAAGCCAGGCTCTGAAGACCAGTTGTAGAGAAAAGGGCCCAGAGAGACTGTCCCCCACCCCCATCCAGCAAGGTTAGGCACAGCGCTTCAGCGTTCCCTCCCAAAGTTTTGCAACCAAGTACCAGCACACTTTTTTTTTTCCCCCAACAAATTCCAGAAGTCTTGAAAGGTATTCTGCTTTTCAACTACGAATCTTTTTCGCCTGAGTACTCGCTCAATAAAGGCGAAAGAACCCGCCGAAGTGCAACAAGTAATATTTGCCCCATAACTGGATGAGAAGACTGTCCTTCTGGGACATTATCCTCGCTTAACACGCAGCCCGGCCACTCGGGGATCCCCTGACCTGCCTCGCTGGTTCGCCGGATTTGTCCGCTTCTCTAATTCAACGCTGCAAAAATTGACCCCATCTAGCCGGGAGGCGCCCCCTCCCGCATGCTCCTCCAAGAACCCGCAGCAACTTCCCTCGGTCTTTGGCGAAGTTTCCAGCGCTGAGCACACTAGAGGAACAAAATCACACACTCGGAGTCCAGAGGATCCCCGCGGCCGCTGCCCACCCTCACCCCCCATCCCCCGGTCGGATTAGCCGGGGAGTGGGGGCCGCCACGTACCTGGAACTGAGGTCGCTGGAGTGGACGCGCCACGTCCCGGGGCTCGGCCCGCGCAGCCTGCGGCCCTTTACACCC
>SJYT01076339.1:77963-192829 GCA_006410635.1 Cephalophus harveyi
AGCTGCAGCCGCGAGCCAGCAGCGTTGGGGGCCAGGACTCGGGAGCGGCAGTTGTCGGCGCGTGGGTCGTGTGCATCTCGGGAAGGTCGCTCTGCAGGCTCGTGGGACACAGTCCGGGGATTGCACTTGCGGGATCGGACTACCCAATGCTGGGGGGGGGCACCCACAGTTGAGCAGGTTCGCGAGCTGGAAGTTTGAGTCTCCGCCTTTGCCGAGGTTTGAGCGTGCAGAGGGAAAGAGGGGGAGCTACCCGGTGGGCCCCCGGGCGAGGGGAGAGAGGGCACCCCTCCTCACACCTCCTTAAGGTGCGCAGCGGAGGTCCCTGCACGCACCCAGCGCGTGTCCCGGCTCGCGCCGTAAGGAGCTGAGGGCAGGGTGCCGGTGGCCATCACTTCGCAGTACCTGCCTGGGGCAAGGTCGAGTGACTGGGGCTCTACGACGCCCTCGAGAAACCAGGAGGCGGTGGCCCTAACTCCTCCGAGCGCTGTCGATAAGCAGAGAGAGAGACGAGGCTGGAGGCTGCCCCGATCGCCGCGGCCGGGGAGGTCCCGGGAGCCGCCGGCCCGGTGGGCTGGCTGCAGCCAGGCCAGTCCCTTTCCGCGGGCATCTCTCCCGCCACCCCACCACTTCGCATCCCCTCCTGGCTCAGGATTTCGGGCTTGAGAGGCGGATCCGGGCGCCGAAGGGAGGATACGCTGGGGAGCCGCGGCTGAAGAGGGGTCTCCCGGAATCGCTCGCCGCCGCGGCGCCCGGTGCCAGGCCTAGCGCGGTCAGATCCCGGCTCCCCGGGCTTTGGCGGGAAGCGCGTTCACCTCCTTCCCCTCCCCTCGCTTTGTACCTGGATGCGGCTCGCTGTTTAGAGTTGGGGTTGAACTTTTCCTGCACTTGCGGCGTCCCGGGGACCCCCGGTAGGGGGCGCCGAGAGCGAGCGCTGGAAGAGGGCCTGAGGATGCTGGCTGGCTAGGAAGGCTTCCTCTGCGCCCGGTGAGTGGGAGGGGGCCCCGGTGAGCGAAACACAGGACCAGGCAGATCTTGCCATCATTTCCTAGAGGCGGAGGGTGGCTGAGTAGGTGATCTGTAGACCAGGGAGGGAGCTGTCAGCCTTGTTAGAAGGGATAGGAAAGATAGTCAACAAACTCAGGTCCTTTAAATAGAAAGACTCCTTCCAGAGACAAACGCATCCCTGTAAACTCTTCCTGTTTGTGCGTCTGCCTTCCTCCTCCATGACCTTTGTATTTACCCAGAAAGAAATGGGAATCGGGTGAAGAGAATGTGAGTTATGTTTAATATTGACATGAAGTTCTTCTCCAGGAGCAGATTAGTGAAAACGCCAGGAGTTACAAATGATTGTTGCATCATTTTTTTTTTTTGTAAATTAAGCTTTATGTTGAATCTTGTTTTTAAGAAAAGCAATTGTATGTCACAATCAGCTTATCCGGAAGGGCCCTGATGGCCAAGTTTGCAATCAACAGATATGTTATTAATTACAGAATTAGTCTTTCCTAAGGAGACCCAGAAGGACAAAATCAGACTGTACCAGGGAAGATTTTAACACCTAATTAGGATTGCTAAATTAATTGCTGGTTGATGCCACTTCTATTATAGAAGAAAGGGCAGAGTTTATCCTGCAATATTTTGAGTGACCAAGTTCAAGCAGATAATAGCTTAACTTGTGTACCATTTAAATAACTTTTCCTCTATGTCTGTGTTTACCCTAGAGGAAACAGGGATTTTGTACACCCAAAGATTTTTTTCCTTGTTTGTCTTAAATGAAAATAGCGGTCTGAAGTGCAACTGCTGGGCCACTTGAAGCAGATTTCTTTTTCCTTGAGTTTCTTTGCCATAACGTAGCAGCTCACCCACGGTGCTACGCTGGTCATGCTAACTCTCTGCATACTCATGGAACCCTTGGGGTGATGAGCTGGTACCCACTTTTCCATGCTTTTACATACTTTGCTTAACAGGGAGAAGATGGATGATACTAATCATTTTATGTCTTTTACAAATTACATGAACTTAATCGGTTGTTTTAATGTCAAGCAGCTGTGAGATTCCTGCTGTGAGCAAAGCCTTTGGTCTCCTGGGTGGTAAAGCTTGTTTTTGTCCAAAAGAAGTTTTGGGGATGTTCAAAACTTGATAAAAATAAACCTGTGCTCTTCACTGACGGTCTCCTTTTAAAATGATTCTTCTCCATTTCTGGATAGGATGAGACATAGAAATGTGTAGTGTAGTGGCTGTTAAAAGATGTTGGCCAGTGCATGATAAATGGGTGCATATTCCCATAAGCTTTTGCTTACGTTTTAGAGTTTGTAGACCTTCTGAATCCCCAGCCACGGCTTTGCAGCAAGAAATCTTGTTCACATTAGACTCTCGATGGGAAATATTAAAACCCACAGACTCTTCTATGTGTTGTATGCTAATTGCTCAAGAGATGCCAGCTCCTTGGGACTCTGTCCTTTGCTCCTGATACTAGAGAGAACTGCTTAGCCAAACCATTACGTAGTTTTTATTAACTTGGTGATTATTTTTAATGATTCCAAATGTCTGTTTTTGTTGTTATAAAGTCACTGAAATGGAGGCGTTCCTTCTTATACACATACCAGAAAGTGGGGGAGGGGAAATTCCCCTCCTTCATTAAATGTCCAGCAGAGGTCTAAAGGCATCCCATATATAAACAAGTAATCAACAATTCCAGAGTTAACTAAGAGTAGGACCTAATCCATAAGAAGAGGTTTGGATTACAAATCCTACAGTTTGTGAGACAGAACAAATTAATTAGTTTATACTATGTCAGAGTCAAGGAATCCATTTTTGGAGTACTCTGTGTACAAGTGTTTGAGCAAAGTTCCACATCCTGCAATAAATCCTCTATAATTCTTGATTCTAAAATTATACTATATTTGTGTTTTAAAATGCTTCTGAACTTGTTGCTATAGTTACACAGACAAGTTGCTTAGGGTATAATTATAACACCAAGGTGACACATTTTTACGTTTGGAGTGAAATAATTTTTAAAAGGTAAGCTACAGTGTCTAACAAATTTCAGTTACACCCAAGTGCGAAACGTGCGTGTGGAACCTTGTCCATTTTTGCCCACCGGCATCTTTGTACATTTATACAGAGAAAGTCAACTCTTTTCTTGAGTCTTAAGATGAGAACAAGTAAGCACTTTGAAGTTGTTTGTACTTGTCTTTGTATACTGTTGTTAACATAGACATTTTCACATATGTCCCTGGCAGCCTTTTAAAATTGAGATGCAGAAGTTTTGTTGAAAATTACTGGTTTTTATCGCTGTGTTTGCTGCCTTGTAGAAATGATCAGTTGTAGATAGGTGGCAACCTGAGGTTTCTAATTCCTGCACATATTGGTAGCATCTTAAAGATTAAATTCAACAAGTGAGGAGTGGCTAGCTCATTGGGAAGCTGTTTGAAGAAGCAGCTTTTGGTGTGCTTGATAAAGATGTCACTGACTTCTGTGATTAATTTATCAGGTACTGGTTATCCAGATTACACAGAATCAGTTTCTAATGGCAAGAAAAAAAGAGAAAAATTAAAGCAAACTGGAATATATATAGACAAACTTGTTTTGATTCAGAATTTATGCCAAACAGAACAAAGCAAATGAAGACTTGATCCAAGAGAAGGTCCAGTATAACAATTAAGTTATTGTTATGTACTGGTGCTGACACAATTAATCTTTTTCATCTAAAGGTTCTAGATCTAGGGAAACTTGGCTCTGAATTTCACAGAGTATTCTGAAGCAACTTCAAAGCCAAGCTATAGGTCCCGGGGCATGACATTTAAAATAGGATTAGCCCAATGGTGGTCTCAAGGAAACAGAAAACTTTCTCAAAGGAATTGCTGTTGTCTTTTTTTTTCACCTTCTTTTATTGTCCAGGATTAATGGCTGTTTGTCTAGAGCAAAGTTGAGCACTTTGCTTCTCTTTCCTAAGTTTTAAAATGTATTAGTATGGTACTGTTGCATTTGGAAAAAATGAAATCATTCCATTCTTTACTCTTCCCCCTCCCCGCCCCATACACTCGAATTGGTTTCCTGATTAATATTGAAGAACACTAAATTTTTAAAAGAGAATAAATTTTTAGAGGGTAATTTCTTTGCTTTCTGGAAGGCCATGAACTCACTAATCTTTATCTTCCCATCTGTCATTCTTTACTTGTCACCATCTCTCTGGGAAATCGGCTACCCTAGGGTTCATATAGAATGACGAGGAGGTACATATTGGAACAATTTTATTTTATGTTGCATTTTTATGTCCATTTGCGAGTAGATCACATTACTGCAATAGGTAATTCAATTACAGATATGTATGATAAATAACCAGGAGAGGGATGCTATCAGAAGGCAATTCTCCTGGAGAATATAATACTGTATTTGCTGAAATGTGAAATTAAATAAGTTCTAGGCAAGTGACAGTCAGGATTGAGCATGGCCAAATTATTCACAGGAAAAAGAGCCTCTTTGAATCAGTTCAAATTCACCCAACATTTGGCAATGATACATGATATGCCTATGCAAAGAAAAAGCAGAGTCAAAGAAAAAAAAGTAAAGCAATAAGAAAAATTCTGCTAAGCTGTGTCCTGTGAATTCTCTGCAGAAACATAGGATTAGTCCCTGGCTGTTAACTTCCCAGAACAGATGCGTTCCTCACCAACTGACCCCCAGTACAATTCCTTACAAAGGGCTTCCCTTTCTGTAAAGAAAACTGGAGATGTGACCTGTCTCAGGGAGCTGAACTCAGTCAGCCACCAAGGATGGAGCTGCCCGCTGCTAGGACTTCGCCGGGACCCGGTGCCAAGCAAGTGCTCCGGATGGAGGCCAGGGACATTTAGGGCTGGACAGGCTGCAGCCAAATGGGCTTTAGCATCACAACTGGCTGCTGTGATTTCCTTTTGCAATTACAGGGCCCAGATTTAGATCTGCCGTAAAACTTTACCGATTGTAAAGCTGAGAACATTGTTTGTAACTGGTTCTGCATAAAGCAAAAATAATCCCTTGGGATGCTAACCTCCCTTTGTTCAGTGGACCTTGCCATGAAGCCATTGTTCGTGCCAGTTGACGTGCAAGTTGGAACGGGAGGAGAAGGTGCTTCTGAGACACCCATCAAGTCAGTTCCTCGGTATGTGCCAGCTGTGAACTTGACTTTGGGAGGCTTAGTTCTGGGAAAGCTGGGAGGAATAGTTACCAGGAGCCTGGGCTCTGATAGACTGCTTGCTTAACTGGGCAAGGCACTTAGGATGGCAGCGGAGAGGTCCCCAGGGGACAACCCGCCTGCTGGGCTGGAGTGATGTTGGCGGTGGTGGCCGGCTTCCAGGCCATCTGGCGAGGGGTGGTGAGGGCAGGCCCCAAGTTTGGGCCTGGAGGACAGGTCGAGGGGACAGTCTCGATGCAATGAGAGAAGCAAGCCAGCCGGACTGGCTGCCCCCCAGGTGTGGGTACCATGCTGGCAGGTGGCTGCTGCTGACGTGCAGGAAGAGCTAGGGGGCCCCGGCCCTGCAGTGGGCTGGAATCTGTTCCTGGCTGGGGGCGTGAGTGCCTGAGCTCATCCAAGCACCCTGTGTGATCTTGGCCCCGCTGACGTGACTCAGGCCCACCACGGTCTCCTCCCCCTGACCCCAGCCCTTTTGGCCTCTGTGTGTTCTCTTCCTTCTGCTCGGAAAGCTTCCCCCACCGCCCCACCCACCACTTGCCTGGGCAGCTCATGGCTTCCAGATCTGGCCTCTTGGAGGCCTTTCAGTCAAGTGTCCCATCTTCAGAAAGGCATCTTCACATCATACTAGTTAGGACACCATCCCCTCCCTCTTCCCTCTCTTCCTCAGCCTCCTCTTTTTCTCTTTGTAGCTTTTTGCTCCAACCCAACATACTGTATTGGCTTAAAGTCTTTAACCAACTTTGGAGCTTCAGAGCAAGACAATACTGCCCCTAGTGAATCTGTGTTTAGAAGAGCGCCTGGCACACAGGCTGCCGTGGGTTCAGGTATGTGGTGAGTGAATGAATGGGAAAATGCCTTTATGTGGTATGTAAATAGTACAGTCTGCGATACTGTCCTGGATAAAAGCTATGGGTTAAAACTTTGGGGGCCAACCGTGGAAGCGAAAAACTATTTAGGTGGAGAAAAGTGCTTTGGATACTCCCAAACTGATTTATTGACATTGTCTTGAAATACAGATGTCTTTGTGAGCCAAGGACCGTGAGCTTCGTATTTCCTATACAGGGCTGTTTGCCCAGTTGTAAATGCTTGTTCAATGAATCCATGACCTTGCTGGACTGGGAGATTAGCATAAAACACTTTGTGTGTATTCTAATAGTTTATGTATATTAAAACATTAAAAAAGTATAATTCAGGGCTGTTTATTTACTGAGAATAGCAGCCCTTCCCACTACCACCCACAGGCACAAAAATTCCAGGCACTATATTGTATCCTCATGACATTTTCACACATTACAGAGAATTTTCGAAATTCCAGAAAAAGTTTAGAACTGTGGAAGCCTTTCTTCTTGTATTGCTGAGATGAGGCCCATGAGCCCTGTCGTTTAGTTGGATTTATAGATTTAATAAGCTGAAACAGATGAGTGGATAAACAGTGTGGTCCAGCCATACAATGGGCTACTATTCGGCAATCAAATGAATGAACTCTTGATATGGGCCGCACTGAGTCTGAACTTTAAAACATTATGCTTTGTGAAGGAAGCCAATCCCAAAAGACCGCGTGTGGTGATTCCTTTTATGTGAAATGTCTAGAACAGGTAAACCTGTGAAAACAGAAAGCAGATTTGAAGCTATCTGGGATTGGGGCTGGGAATTGGAAGAAACTGCTAATGGGCAGCTGGGGTTTTTCAGGGAGATGGAAATATTCTAAAACTGGATCATGGGGACAGGCACACAACACGTGCATTTACTAAAAAAATTATTGAATTGTACACAAATGGTATGTAATCTATGCCTCAGTGAAGTTGTGTAGTTCCAACTTGCTGCTGCTAAGTCACTTCAGTCTTGTCCGACTCTGTGCGACCCCATAGACAGTAGCCCACCAGGCTCCCCCGCCCCTGGGATTCTCCAGGCAAGAACACTTAGCACCGAAGAAATCCAAAACTGCAAAATGCAAGAGGTACTTAAGATAGTGACAATAATTTATAATGTTCTGAGTGGTTACAACGTACCAAAACATTTTATCCACTTAAAAGAAAAAAAGAGTTCTGGGGCATACTCTAAAGAGTTCTTTGAACCACCCATGGCCTAAACAAATCCTGGTGTGTTTCCTGGGAATTGTGTCTGTGTTTCCAGGATTTTCACAAAGCCCAGCGCTGACGCCACCAGATGCTGAGTGAGCAGCATCTCTTTGATCCCCAGGCACTTCCTGGGAAGTGTATCAGAGCTGTGATCTCTGTCCTGAAAACAAGCAAACCCACGTTGTTTCCAGATGAGATCTGGAACCAAGTCAAATCAATTAAACTCATCTGACTTCTGGGCTTCTCAGTGTTTGCTGCACACCAGTTTCCAGTTGTCTATTGAGGATACTTCTCTTTTGCCAGTTTAAAAAAATTTTTTGGTGTTATTTATTATTATTATTTTTGGCTGTACTGGGTTTTCATTGTAGTGCACAGGCTTCTCATTGAGGTGGCTTCTCTTGTTGGGGTGCACAGGCTCCAGGCACATGAGCTTCAGTTCAGTTCAGTCACTTAGTCATGTCCAACTCTTTGCAACCCCATGGACTGCAGCACGCCAGGCCGCCCTGTCCATCACCAACTCCCGGAGTTTACTCAAACTCATGCCCATTGAGTCAGTGATGCCATCCACCCATCTCATCCTCTGTTGTCCCCTTCTCCTCCTGCCTTCAATCTTTACCAGCATCAGGGTCTTTTCCAGTGAGTCAGTTCTTCACATCAGGTAGCCAAAGTATTGGGCACAATCACAGGAAACTAATCAAGCTGATCAGGTGGACCACAGGATTGTCTAACTCAATGAAACTATGAGCCATGCCGGGTAGGGCCACCCAAGACAGATGGGTCATGGTGGAGAGTTCTGACAAAACGTGATCCACTGGAGTGGCAAACCGCTTCCGCATTCTTGCCTTGAGAACCCCCATGAACGGTATGAAAAGGGCTTCAGTAGCTGTGACTCATAGGCCCTAGAGCTTGGGCTCAGTAGCTGGGGCTCACAGGCTTAGCTGCTTCATAACATGTGGAATCCTTCTGGACTGGAGATCCAACCCGTGTCCCCTGCGTTGGCAGGTAGATTCCTTTCCACAGGGCCACCAGGGAAATCCTCTTCTGCTAGTTTTGTTGGTACATGGGCATTGCTCTGGGTGGCGGTGGGGGGTGGAGAATCTTGGAAAACACACCATCTCCTGGTCTCTTTAGAGCTGCAGGGTCTGGAACTCCGGAGTGTGGCTCTGCTCACCAAAGAACACTCCTTTCCCCGGATGGGGCAAAGTGCGTGGTACCTGCTTCTGTATCCTTGTTCACCTAGCAGAGCATCTGCTTCCGCTGGTGAGGTTATTTCTAACAGCCAGAGCTGGTGGTAGGATGCAGGTTTTTGAGTGCCCAGAGCCGAAACAGTTAAACTGGAGAGGGCCCTTTTTCCCCATTAGAAGAAGAGTAATTAGAATCATTTCTGGCTCTTTCCCTTCTGCTTTGACACATTCTGCAGTTACAGCACAAGCTGAGATTCGGTTATGGGCAGAGGTACATATGAATTGCCTGTAATTTCCTTGCTCTTCGGCTATTGTCCCTGGATGGGAGAGTCTTTAGCTCTTTCGTCTTGTTTATGGCAACTTCCATCTGTTTAGTGCCTGGGAATCCTCTCTGCCTCCTGCCTCGGGGCTTGCCTGGCTCTCTCTTGGGCACCTTACCCTCCCCACACCAGTTGGTTTCCACATGGTGACTTTCCGTGGGAGTGTTTACTTTGGCACAGACGGTCCCGGCTCCAGATACACTGGGCAGGAGATGGCTGGCTTTCAGAGCTCATATGCCTCTTTGCATTAGTGGTGAAGTATTGCTCTCTAGTCCTGGGATGGTTCGGGCAGGTGTTTGTAAAGAATGTCTAATTTCTTCAGCCCTTGTGGTGGTCATATGCAGAAATTGAGATGGACAAGAGTTTTAAATTCTAGGGCAATAGTTTTATTGACCTTTTACCAGTGTAATTTCTGACTCGCTCATTCTGAGTTTGCCTCCTCCCAAACTGGCAGCCTAACCTACACACAAATTAGGAGTAAAATTTATAAAATGACCATGTTTGCCTGTTACCAACCCTAAATTATTACTCACCCTTGGTGAGTAGTAAGGAGTTCTTTATGAGATTGCATTAATATTTCCTTCTGCTTATTAGGTGGCAAAGGAGTGGGTGACATTTATATTTTGATGTCACTTTTGGTGGCTTTAATTGGTCAATAAAGTACTGTTTAGGTGGGTACTTTGGGTAGTTATTTTCTTTCATTTGCAATGAGCTAATGTTCTCTGTATTTTAAGGGTAACTAGTTAAGTATTCGGAGAAGGCAATGGCACCCCACTCCAGTACTCTTGCCTGGAAAATCCCATGGATGGAGGAGCCTGGTAGGCTGTGGTCCATGAGGTCGCTAAGAGTTGGACACAACTGAGCGACTTCACTTTCGCTTTTCACTTTCATGCATTGGAGAAGGAAATGGCAACCCACTCCAGTGTTCTTGCCTGGAGAATCCCAGGGACGGAGGAGCCTGGTAGGAGGCCATCTATGGGGTCGCACAGAGTCAGACACGACTGAAGCGGCTTAGCAGCAGCAGCAGCAGTTAAGCATTCAATTAAAGAGACTGACTGGTTACATGATGAGAGAAATTTCCATCTTGCCAGGACAGAGACTTAGTTTGGAAACACAAGGAATAAGAAAATGATGCCATTTTTCTCTTGATTTAAGACCTCCTTTTAGAATCATTGTTGATTTGTGTTGGATTTGAGAACCGGAGTTGATCGTAATTAAAGCAAGATGTAGTGTTACATACAGAATTCTGTGAAGACATTGCCCTAAGTGGGGAAAATGTATTAGACCATTAGTTTTGATGATTTTTAAAATTTTTTCCTAACCATTTCTTTTTCTGAAAAGTGTCCAGATGCTAAGATCAAATACTGATTTCGGACAATCTAGCGTGTACCGGATCCTACCTTTGTTGGGTGGTTGGATCACAGGGAAGAGCCTGGAATGTTCCCTTCACAGCCTGGAGTGTTACTATTGCAATCCCTGTGTCTGCTGACATCTCCTCCTGCTGTCCTTGTTCTGAAGTTTAAACTTGAAGGGTTTTTGACAATATGTCAGGGATAGAAAACTTCTTTAATGTTTGAGCTAGAAGTTAAAGTAGGGCATCTTATTTATTAAGTTTAATATTTCTGGGCTGTAAGTAGAGAAGAAAGATCATGTTTGATGGAGCTGGGGTCCAGCCTGCAGATGTTGAAACTTTGCCCGAGGTAAGGTGACCAGATGTCTAATGTGGAAAGGAACTTGCTGGACCATGGTTTCTTGTTCTTTCTGATGAAAGAAAGAACTGTTGCTCCTCCAGTATCCGCTGATGATCTTTTTATTCCCCACCCCCCACCTCCAATCAGAGGGATTCTTCTGCCGTCCCTCCTTATCGTGATCTTTCTCTGGTCAATTTCTCTGCTAACCCAGCTGCCTTTTTAGTAATGCATTTCTCCTTCACCATGAAGTTCTTAGCTGAGCTCGAAACTTCTGATCAGCCCCAGGTTTCTAACAAGGAAGGCCCAGCTCACTCTCTGGCCCTCCCGTCCTGTGTTTCAGCTCCTGCTCCTGTGGGAAGGGAGCTGCCAGGCTTTGTCCAGACAGTGGCAACTTCAGTGCCTGGCTCTAAGCTCCGGGGGTTCCAAGCCACAGCTGGATGACATATCAGAGGTGTCATTGATGGGCATCCCACGTAGCTCAGTCCTTAAAGAATCTGTCTGCAACACAGGAGACCCAGGTTTGATTCATGGGTTGGCAAGATCCCCTGAAGAAGGAATGGCAACCCACTCCAGTACTCTCGCCTGGAGAATCCCATGGACAGAGGAGCCTGGTGGGCTGAAGTCCATGAGGTCGCAAGAGTCGGACATGACTTAGTGACTAAACCATCACCGCCACCACCGTCGATGGACACGCTCTTTTGCTCCGCGTTGTTCCTGGGCTGGTTCATGTTGGCTCATGAGGTCAGTCCTTCTCTAGGTCAGTTTTAAGTATGACAGGAATATGGTGGTGATTTAGTTCCCTCCCTTCTTTAGTTTCACATCTGATGGTGCTCTCCAGCTGGAAGAAGCAGGCATCGGCTTATTAGGCAAGAGAAGCCCTTGTGAGAAGGCAGTGGGGGCTTCTCCACCCCTCAGCCTCTCGTCCTGATGGTGGCGGCTGGAAGCCTTGGAGCTGTGCCTCAAGGTCCTCGCTCCTTTCCACATGGACCTCTTGCTTCCTTGGCCCCTGGTCACAAAGTTGGTGCCAGGAAAAGTGGGGATACCTGAACATAGGTGTTCGAGGCGCCACTCTTTCCCACTCTGCCTGTCTACCCCTGCTTCCTTTGCAGTGCACATCTGAAACCAAGGCAGATGCCTTCCGTGAAAGGAACTTGTGCGGTGGTTGGGGGTAGGCCTGGCGGGGTGGTGACGGGAGGGCCCAGGAGCCCTGCACGGCCAGGCAGTGGCTTATTGGCTGTCAAGGCTTCCCAAGCTGACTCCCAAGTCAGGCCTGGAGCCAAATTTACTTTTCGTCTGTCAGCTGTGATGGAATTCCTAGGTCCTATCGCCAGCTTGTGAAAAGAAATCATTCAGGAAACTGCAAGCTGGCAAGTAAGAATTGCAAAGGTTCATTCACTCGAAAGCTGATGCCTGCGAATGTTATTTAACTTTGAACAATTTCTCTGGGCCCACCTGCTGGGGTTCCATCTCTCTGAGGTTTGTGTTGGTGCAGAGGAAAGCCCTTGGGGAAGGGCAATGGTAGGCATCTTAGTAGACACACCCCAGAGATGGTACTGGCTGAAGGACTTTCTGGATGTCTCCACCTCGCTCATCCCTGATCCAGGCATTGTTCAGTAAGGTCCATTTCTTTCGAACTCCATGGAGTAAATAACAGTGCTTGGACTTCAGCTGCTAAACTCTAAAACGCAGTGAGGACTGTAGAGTCAGGTTTCACAGTGGTCAGACTCCCTGTCAATTCAGATACCTTGAAGACACTTTTAAAAAGAGTGTCTGTCAGTGAATTAATTGTTTTTTGAAGGAGGCCCAAGAAAGTCAATGCTTTCAACTTGGACCGTGGCTACAGGGGAGACTGACTTGCTAACCTGGGGAGAAGTAACATACCTACGTCTTTGATTAGGAAGAAGAGTACTTCCCAGTGTCTACAGAGTATTTAAAAAAAATGAAAATAATAACAGAAGATCAAGCACTCCAGATACAATTTATTAGTACAGTTGATTTATAATATTTGTTTTTCTCTTTCTGACTTACTTTACTCTGTATGACAGTATCTAGGTCCACCCATATCTTTACCAATGACCCGGTTTCATTTGTTTTTTTGTGGTGAGTATTCCATTGTATATATGTCCCACATCTTCTTTACCCATCTGGTGATGGACATTTAGGTTGCTTCCTTGTCCTGGCTGTTGTGAATAGTGCTGTCGTGAACGATGGGGTACATGTGTCTTTTTGAATTATGATTTTTCTCAGGGTACATGCCCAGTTGTGGGATTGCTGAATCATATGGCAGCTCTATTTTTAGTTTTGTAGGGAACCTCCATACTGCTGTCCATAGTGGCTATACCAACCTACATTCCCATCAACAGTGTAGGAGGGTTCCCTTTTCTCTACACCTGCTCCAGCATTTATTGTTTGGAGACGTTTTGAAGATGGTCATGCTGACCAGTGCAAGGTGATACCTCATTTGGGCCCTGAAAAGTGAAAGTGAAGTCCCTCAGTCACGTCTGACTCTTGGTGACCCTGTGGGCTGCAGCCTACCAGGTTCCTCCTCCCGTGGGATTTTCCAGGCTGGAGTACTGGAGTGGGTTGCCGTTTCCTTCTCCAGGGGATCTTCCCGACCTAGGAATCGAACCTGGGTCTCCCACATTGCAGGCAGACGCTTTACCGTCTGAGCCACCAGGGAAGACAATATATGCACTACCATGTGTAAAATCGATAGCTAGTCGGAAGCTTCTGTATAGCACAGGGAACTCAGCCTGGTGTTTGGCAATGACCTAAAAGGGTAAGATCAAGGGGTGGGAGGGAAGATCAGGAGGGAGGGGATATATGTTTATCTATCTACAGCATTGCCTTTCTTTGGAATTGGAATGAAAACTGACCTTTTCCAGTCCTGTGGCCACTGCTGAGTTTTCCAAATTTGCTGGCAGATTGAGTGCAGCACTTTCACAGCATCATCTAAGGGATTGGGGGCAGGAGGAGAAGGGGACGACCGAGGATGAGATGGCTGGATGGCATCACTGACTCCATGGATGTGAGTCTGAGTGAACTCCGGGAGATGGTGATGGACAGGGAGGCCTGGCATGCTGCGATTCATGGGGTCGCAAAGAGTCGGACACGACTGAGCGACTGAACTGAACTGAACAGCTGATTCTGGAGAAGGCAATGGCATCCCACTCCAGTACTCTTGCCTGGAAACTCCCATGGACGGAGGAGCCTGGTAGGGTGCAGTCCATGGGGTCGCTGAGTCAGACACGACTGAGTGACGTCACTTTCACTTTTCACTTTCATGCATTGGAGAAGGAAATGGCAACCCACTCCAGTGTTCTTGCCTGGAGAATCCCAGGGATGGTGGAGCCCAGGGGGCTGCCATCTGTGGGGTCGCACAGAGTCGGACATGACTGAAGCGACTTAGCAGCAGCAGCAGCACAGCTGATTCACTTTGTTTGTTGTATGGCAGAAGCTAACACAACATTGTAAAGGAATTATTCTCCTACAGAAAAGAACTGTATTAGATTTCTTTGTTTGGGCTTGTAGATGGGAGCAGTATGAGCTTTGGAGCGACTTTGGGGAAGAACAGGCCAGATAAATATGCTCCATTTGATCTCTGGGATCCTAAGTTCTTTGGTAATCTTTCAGAAAAAATTGCAGTTTTTCTTCTTGCGGTCAATGACTTTGCTGTTTTACGTTAAGAGGGAAGAGAATATCGTGACCTCTCAGCTAGTGAGTGGATTGGAGGGGAGACTCAGCCAGGTGCATGTCTCATGCCATGCTTTTCCAGAGTTTCACCCAGATCTTTGTCCTCTACCAAAATGCTCAATTCGGCTGGTGCGTTGGTTTGGGGTCCCCATGATGAAGGGACACAGAATGGAAAATGTTGCCCAGTCTGCCCCTTGGGGTGGGTCCATTGAGGTTGTGCCCATAAAGCGAGGCTGTGAGCTCACCCCCAGTGGTCTGTCCCTTAGAGTCTCTTTAACTACTGGTGGTAGTGTGTGAACTTTAATCCAACTTTTGGATCTGCTGCTAAATGCCTTTCAGTGGGCTTTTAATTTTTTGTTTTTAAATGAAAAGTGTATGTTCCCAGAAGAACTGGCTTTGGGACCCAGATTTTCTGCCTGGAGGTTGTAGGAGACAGGGCTAATTGGGAAGAATAAAAATCGTGATTGTAGGCTTGGCAAAAACATTGTTGGAGGCTTGGCAAAATCATCATTAAGAGACCCAGACAAAGGGCACAATTAGTGCATGGCTGAGGCTGGGCATTGATGTGTGTGGCCCTCAGGGCCAAGTGCCCTTTGTGGTTCTTTAATTGCACTTTTGAGTGAACAACCAGTCTAATTAAGCCATGAAAACTAGTCAAAAGCAGGCTAGGGAAGAATGCTTGCTTGAAAGAGTATGGGAACCCTCGTGTTTATCTCTGTTACTCTTCAGGGGTGTGCTACCCTTTCTATTTTCTTTTCTTTTTTCTATTGGAGTATAGTTAATTAACAATGTATTAGTTTCAGGTGTACAGCGAAGTACAGTTAAACATATACATCTATCTCTTCTTTTTCAAATTCTTCTTTTCTCATTTAGGTCGTTACAGAATACTGAGCAGGGTTCTCTGTGCCATAGGGCTTCCCAGGGACTAGGATGGTAAAGAATCTGCCTGCAATGCGGGAGACCTGGTTTCAATCTGTGGGTTGGGAAGATCCCCTGGAGAAGGGAATGGAATCTACTCGAGTCTTCTTGCCTGGAGAATCCCATGGATGGAGGAGCCTGGTGGCTACAGTCCACAGGGTCACAAAGAGTCGGATGTCACTGAGCACCAGATTTTAAAAAGCCCCCCGTGAAGCAGACCATCAGCGCCAGTCAGGTTCATTCCTGTATCTTTCCCCTATGTAGGAAGAAAATGATTTGTAGCCGTATTTCTGTCAAAGAGTTAGGCATAAACTTTGAAGAATTGGTTGAAAGCAAAAGGAATTCATATAAAGACATAACTAGAGGTACACATGAAACATAAAATGTGTATGTTTGAAATGGTTGACTTTTCTGAGCAATCAGGAGGTTGTTAGCTGTTTCCTTTTCCCACTTCAACTTTCAAATGATTACTGGGGTTTGTTTAATTAAATGTTCCACATTTACCTGTAGTGGAGGCCCAGGGAATGTTCTGAAAATAGTATCAATTGTTTTCTATTGATCTACAATATGCAGTATGGCTTGCTTATCTTGAGAGAAAAGGCATTCAGTTTTATATTAATAATCTTTTTCAGATTATTTAACTGTTAGTTCTAAGGTGAAAAATCTATTTAAAACATCCTCTGGACCTCCTGAAAAATTCCGTGTCATGAAATACTCCTTTACTGCATTCTAGAGGAAGAAGCTAGTTTTAAAAAGAGAAGCACACTTCTGTGGCTACCACAGTAGGTTGAAATGTGCCGAGGGGTAGCTGGGCTATTTTTAGCAAGTGCCAACATATCCTGTGGTGGCTGATGTCCAATGATCCAAAATTAGGCATGGGATCTTGGCCACCACAATGTCTGGGACTCAGCCGATCAGTATGCTCAACATCTTTGAATTGTCAGCCTAAATCTACCACTAGGATTGATTGCTTTGGTCAAACAATACATCATTCTTTGCAGAAAACAAAAGGATTATCTCTCCTTGTGAGCTAAAGGATCAGAAGCCTTGGAATTACAGGCTAGGTAAGGTGAGTGAGTGAAGTCGCTCAGTCGTGTCCAATTCTTTGCGACCCAATGGACTGTAGCCTACCAGGCTCCTCTGTCCATGGGATTTTCCAGGTAATAGTACTGGAGTGGATTGCCATTTCCTTCTCCAGGCAAGGTAGGTACTGAATAAAATTGGGAACACATTCAGGCTTTTGGAAGATGACAGTCTCTTGGTGATGAAGACAGTGAAATACCTAACAGGGACATTTCTATTTTATTCTATTGGTGGGGGCATGAAAAAGAACAGCTGAGATTTTTTTTCATCTTCTGCTTTGTTTACATAAAAAGAAGGTCAAAGGAGAAGGTTGATGGGGACCTTCAAGGCAGAAAAAACTTGGTGTTTCATCTGTAGAAAAAAGGGGGGATACAGTTACCTTCTGGAAAAGGTCTCTTCTTACACATGGTGCCCCCAATCATTCTAGAGACAGATGACCAGTTCACTTTGAAAGAATTATATTTACGTTTCCCCATGCCTAGAAAAACACTTCCTTGTTAAATACACATTCAGCATACAATTATCCTTTGCTGTGTTCATTGATTACTTTTTTTCCCAAAGGTTTTTCTGTTTGCTTGTAAAGTAATCCATAGTTGACAGAGGATGGGCTAATTTTTAATAGCTTTATTCTGACAAATCCTTTCTGTTGTCTTAATTTAAAGTGACATGGCAAATGGGAGGTGGATTTGATTCAAAGGAAGGGAAATGCACTTGGTTGGAGCACACTGTCTTATGTGTTGACTATCGATTGCCTTCTAATTGATATAACCGTTTCATCAGATTCCAGAATTTAGAGGACACAGTTGAAACTGTCACTGCGTCTCTCTGTCTGCAAGCAGGGCCTGTTCTGAACCCTCATGGACAAATCATGATCTGTTATGTTCTTAAAGAGGGAGGTACCTTGGGGCTTCTGTTGTAACTCGGTCCATTGGTTTTCACTGTGGTCCAACTCCAGAGGAGCACTGGGTGAAGGGTGACATTTGGTCATCCAGGAAGTGTTTTCTAGAAACTTCCTCTCTGTCTGACACCAGGCCCTGCTCTGGGAATACAGTGAGTGTAGGACAGAGAGGGTTTCTGTTCTGTTGGTCCTGGTTTTCCAGTTGGATATTCCTTGCCCTTGCAAGGCTGCCATTTTTCTCCGGTGTTCTTTAAGAAAACTTGCAGGATGCTTCAAATGCTATTAAACCTTGAGGACTGCCTAGAACCTCTAGCCAGGACGGGGTGACTGTGGGTGGAAGACTTGGGCATGAGAACATTTGGAACAGCGTGCTCTGGTCTCCACGCCCGGGCAGAGCTTCCTTCCTTACGGGCTGGAGGGACCTGAGGGGTTTGAAAGATGCTCTCCTAACACAAACACCTGGTTGGTACTCATTCCAGGGCTTTGGGGTGCAGAGATGCACCCATCAGCGCAGATGTAGCCCAGACACATGCCTTCTGATGCTCTCTGGGAGCAGAGAGGGCCTGACACCCAGAAATGCCTTCAGGATGACTAAGGGGAAGATGGAACTGTCCACGGTCTTACCTTTAGGACCTTAGAGAAGTCTGCAAGCATCTCTGTGGGATTGCTCAGAGATCTCCCTCATCAGGGCTGGAGGTCAAATGATTAGCTCTGTGTATGATTTGGATAGAGGGGTTTATGTCACTGGCTTCAAACGTGGGACAGATTTCTTGGTGGTTTTCTTAGAAATCACATAATCCACCTTCATTGCAGGGCTGTCATTTCCAGTGTCTAGTGCACTCTGCAGTTAGGATAAGAAAGGAACCTGACCTTTCTTGAAATAGAAGAGCCTTGGGATGTGGAGAGGGCAATTGGCACTGGAGCAGAGTTAGATAACTAAACTGCCTAAGACCCACTCCTGCCCAGCCTTCCCGGGGATGCTTGCACCCTCTGCCTGTCTCTCTGATTTCCTAGCCCCTTAGCATAGCATCCAGGTTTATGCAAACTCCTTCAAAGAGAGATCCCAGCCTGTTGGTCAAGATCCCTAAATAGACTGTGGTCGCTGGAGAGCATCATTTCTCTCTTCCACGAGCCTTCTTCCCTGTATCCCAGGAGTTCCCTTTCTCTGAGTTGAGCCATCATTGGTGGTTCTCAGGCGTCAGAATGCCAGTGCCTATTTAAATTATTCAGGTTTTGTGCCAGCCTGCTCCATCCACCAGTTCTCATTGCAGAGGTGTTTGTGACCCAGGAGAATGAACTCACTCACTTCTCTTTTCTTCCTTTTGTCTTTTACAGAACCCTGAAAGAACAGCACCTTGTGTGGGGATAAATGTGGGCCAATATCTCAGAAATAAAAAAAGAGACTATTATAAAGGAGCCCTTTTCTCTGCCCCCAGTCCCCACCCTGGGATGTTGTTTGAGACTTAAAAGAGTTTATCAGTGATGTGTGTTGTTTCCTTTTGGATGGTTCGTTTGGATAAAGGTGTTGATGGTATAATTATCCATCAAATTATATGCAGCTGTGAAAGCCTCTGAACGTAAAAAAATTTGGCTGTTGGTCTAAATCAGAGAAAGCAATGGAACTTCACTCCACTACTCTTGCATGGAAAATCCCATGGACAGAGGAGCCTGGAAGGCTGCAGTCCAGGGGGTCGCTGAGGGTTGGACACGACTGAGCGATTTCATTTTCACTTTTCACTGTCATGCATTGGAGAAGGAAATGGCAACCCACTCCAGTGTTCTTGCCTGGAGAATCCCAGGGACGGGGGAGCCTGGTGGGCTGCTGTCTATGGGGTCTCACAGAGTCGGACATGACTGAAGCAACCTAGCAGCAGCAGCAGCAGCAGCAGCAGCAGTTGGTCTAAATGTGAGTATCTGAGCTCTCCTTGGGTCACCTATGATGCTGTGTGAACATGACTTTTTATTTACACATGTGGTGGGGACTTCCCTGGTGGTCCAGTGGTTAAGAATCCGCCTGCCAGTTCAGGGGACACAGGTTCAATCCCTGGTCTGGGAAGATCCCACATGCTACAGAGCAACTACTGAACCTGTCCCCTAGAGCCTGTGCTCTGCAACAGGAGAAGCCACCGCAATGAGAAGCTGCACACCACAACTCGACAAAGCCAGAGGGCAGCAATGAAGACCCAGTGCAGCCAAAAATAATACATTTAAAAAAAAATCACATCGTCTGTCTTTCATGGTGTAGCTCAACACAGCAAAGAATCACCAACTTGCTTTTGATATAATCTCCAGAAACAGTCTCATTTAAGAGAAGCACAAGCTGGAGTCAAAATTGCCTGGAGAAATATCGATAATCTCAGACACGCAGATGACACCACCCTTATGGCAGAAAGTGAAGAGGAACTAAAGAGCCTCTTGGTGAAAGTGAAAGAGCAGAATGAAAAAGCTGGCTTAAAACTCAACATGCAACAAACTAAGATCATGGCATCCTGTCCCATCACTTCATGGCAAATAGATGGGGAAACAATGGCAACAGTGACAGACTTTATTTTCTTGGGCTCCAAAATCACTGCAGACGGTTACTGCAGCCATGAAATTAAAAGACACTTGCTCCTTGGAAGAAAAGCTACAACAAACCTAGATAGCATTTTAAAAAGCAGACACTGGGATGACCCAGAGGGATGGTGCGGGGAGGGAGGTGGGAGGGGGGTTCAGGATGGGGAACACGTGTACACCGGTGGCAGATTCATGTTGATGTATGGCAAAACCAATACAATATTGTAAGCTAATTAGCCTCCAATTAAAATAAATGAATTTATATTAAAAAACAAAAAGCAGAGACATTACCTTGCCAACAAAGGTCCCTCTAGTCAAAGCTATGGCTTTTCCAGTAGTCATGTATGGATGTGAGAGTTGGACTATGAAGAAAGCTGAGTGCTGATTAATTGATGCTTTTGAACTGTGGTGTTGGAGAAGACTCTTGAGAATCCCTTGGAAAGCAAGGGGATCAAACCAGTCAGTGCTCAAAGAAATCAGTCCTGAATATTCATTGGAAGGACTGATTCTGAAGCTGAAACTCCAATACTTTGGCCACCTGATGGGATGAGCTGACTCATTTGAAAAGACCCTGATGCTGGGAAAGATTGAGCACAGGAGGAGAAGGGGACGACAGAGGATAAGATGGTTGGATGGCATCACCGACTCAATGGACATGAGTTTGGGTAAGCTTTGGGAGTTGGTGATGGACAGGGAGGCCTGGTGTGCTGTGGTCCATGAGGTTGCAAAGAATCAGAAACGAGTGAGTGACTGAACTGAACTGAAGAGAGCTAAAGAATACGGGGCTCCGGAACAGCAAGTGGGGCTTCTGAGCAAAAGCCCCAGCACGTCTCTCTGTCTGCCCCACTAACCTTTTGACTTTGCCTTCTCCTCAGAGGTCACACTGGCCACTGAGCCTTTTGGAAACTATGTGGAGTCTGTTTGAACATGACCCCTTTTGGGTTTTATGGTGGTTTAGTTTCAGATAACTACTCTGAAGGCCACCCTTCCACATGATCCCAGGGAAAGTATAAAAAACTGAGTCTGGGTAGTGAAGTAGCAGAAAGAGAAGTTAGCCACACATCGGGTTGCCCTGAAAGAACTTTAAAACAATTAAAAAAATTTTTTTCAACCTCACCGACTAGCATGTGGAATCTTAGCTCCCCAACCAGAGATCAAACTTGTACCCCTTGCATTGGAAGTGTGGCATCTTCACCCCTGGACTGCAAAGGAAGAACCCCCCTCCCCCAGATGTGTATAAGAGACAGGGAGAATGAACTCACTCACTTCTCTTTTCTTCCTTTTGTCTTTTACAGAACCCTGAAAGAACAGCACCTTGTGTGGGGATAAATGTGGGCCAATATCTCAGAAATAAAAAAAGAGACTATTATAAAGGAGCCCTTTTCTCTGCCCCCAGTCCCCACCCTGGGATAATCCTAAAACCATCCCCCCCCCCCCCCCCCCCCCCCCCCCCCCCCCGAGCAATTTGATTTCACACTCCCCCTGCCCTGCTTGGTGAAGAACTTTCAAGAGAATGAATGAATAACTGAAAGTCAGGTTCAGAGTTACTTGCAAAGGTATCCATGGAATTTTATAAGGATACAAATACCAAGAGGAGGCTGGGGTTTGAATATGAGTTATCCATTTAATGTGAAAAAAAAGTTCTGACCCCAGGTCAGTAGATACCTTAATCACGTTGGCAGAGGCCTATACATCAAAGACTGAAACGTTTTTGGCATAAAGAGCGTGCATGTTTTATTTTGTTCTATTTGAAGTTTATTATTGGTAGCTTTGGTTCAGTAGCTTCACATGAAATGGAGGCCTCAGTCCTGAAGCCCTTGGGAGGAAGCTGTGTTGCTGGCTGGGGAGCAGGCCAAGGATTGGGCCCTCTCAGCTGCCCCCCGGGGCCAGCCAAGTGGCTTCCTGACCTCTCAGCGAGGTGTTGACAAGCCTGGCCACCGGAGAGGACACGTGGGGATGTTTACCACAGTGATCTGGGTGGAGGAGAGGTGAGGGAAGGCTGGCACCCTGACTCAGGCAGTTTCGCACCCAAGGCCTGGCTACCATCCCTGGATGATTCCTCAGACGGTGATGCAGCTGACAGCTGGTTGTGCTTTCAGAACTGGAAGGCAGACTGATGGTGAGAGCCAGAACCATCTGCATAGAGCTCTACAACAAGCCTCAGAGCTCCAAATAAGCTGCCCTTCTGCCTCTCCCTGGATTTTCTGGAAGCACCAAGACCTGCAAATATAATTGCCGTATCTTACAAATTACCTAATGGCAACAACAGCAAAAATAAACCCATGGAATTCCATCAAAGGCTTCTGCACAGCAAAGGAAACCATCAGTGCAAGGAAACAGACACCTGTGGCATGGGAGGAAATATATTTACAAATCATATATCTGATGAGGGGATAGTATCCAAAATATATAAAGAACACATGCAACTCAATAGCAAAAAGTCAAGTAATACAACTTAAAAAATGGATCTGAATAGAGGTCTTTCTAAGGAAGACATGGAGAAGGCAATGGCATCCCACTCCAGTACTCTTGCCTGGAAACTCCCATGGATGGAGGAGCCTGGGTAGGCTGCAGTCCATGGGGTCGCTGAGTCAGACACGACTGAACAACTTCACTTTCACTTTTCACTTTCATGCATTGGAGAAGGAAATGGCAACCCACTCCAGTGTTCCTGCCTGGAGAATCCCAGGGATGGCTGAGCCCAATGGGCTGCCATCTGTGGGGTCGCACAGAGTTGGACATGACTGAAGCGACTTAGCAGCAGCAGCAGCAAGGGAGACATACAGATGGCCCACGTGAAAGACGCTTAAGATCACTAAGCATCAGGGAAATACAAATATAAATAAAAATGAGATAATACCTCATATCCATTAAAATAGCTAGTATCAAAATGACAAGAAATAACAAGTGTTGGTGAGGATGTGGAGAAAAGGGAGCTCTCGTGTAGGGGATGTATGTAGCCATTATGAGAAACAGTATAGAGAGTCCTCAAAAATTTAAAAATAGAACTATCATTTGATCTAGGTATCCCATTTCTGGGTAGTTATCTGTGGGAAAGGAAAGCCCTAATTTGAAAAGATACCGCACCCCCACATTTATAGCAGCACTGTTTACAGTAGCCAAGACATGGAAACCAGCTAAATGTTCATTGCTGGATGAATGTGTGAGAAGATGTGGTGTACACACACACACACGGATGTGTTTCAGCTGCAGAAAAGGAAATCCTGCCGTTCATGACAACATGGATGGCCCTTGAGGACATTACGCTAAGTGAAATAATTCAGATAAAGATATATACCAAATGATGCACTTATATGTGGATTCTTAAAACAGACAAACGAGTGTTTCAACCCCAAAACTCACAGAGATCAGATTGTTGTTTGCCAGAGGTGGGTATGAGGATGGACAAAACTGGTGAAAAGTTTCATAAGGTACAAACTACTAGTTTTTTAAAGAAAGAAAAACACTGCCTATCATAAAAGCTTTCCAGACCTCTGGAGCTGAGTCTTCCTGAAATTTCCTAGAGGTGCCTGACTCGCAGGTCACACTGTGTTTCTGCCTGGGAATTTAGGCAAACGATGTAGTGGTCTTATTTCTGGCTCTCGGCTCTCTTACCCTTTTACTTTTCTCAAAAGAAAATTCATTACATTAGGATTGACATATACTTACCAAGTGTAAAATAGCTAGCTAGCGGGAAACTGCTGTGTATCCTGCAGGGAGCTCAGCTTGGTGTTCTGTGAAGACCTCGGGGGTGGGATGGGGGGAGGAGGGAGGTTCAGGAGGAAGGAGATGTATGTGTGTACATATAGCTGACTCACTTTGTTGTACAGCAGAAACTAATACAGCATTATGAAGCAACTCTACCCCAGTAAATTAAAAAGAAAATACATTAAATTGATAAACTCATTTGTTTCCATAACCTATTTAGTGAAAGTGAAAGTAAAAGTCGCTCAGTTGTGTCCGACTCTTTGTGACCCCTTGGACTATACAGTCCATGGAATTCTCTGGGCCAGAGCACTGGAGTGGGTAACCTTTCCCCTGGGTTGGGGAACCAGGGATCGAACCCAAGTCTCCCACATTGCAGGCAGATTGTTTAGCAGCTGAGCCACAAGGGAAGCCCAAGAATACTGGCGTGGGTAGCCTATCCCTTCTCCAGCAGATCTTCCTGACCCAGGAATCGAACTGGGGTCTCCTGCATCGCATGCAGATTCTTTACCAACTGAGCTATCAGGGAAGCCCTATGACCTATCTGCTGTGTAGCAAACAGTCTGACCATTTATTGGTTGAAGACAATACTTGGTTATTCTCTTTCACAGTCCTTTGGCTGGGCTGGGTGTTTCTCCTGGGTCTCTACTGCAGTTGTGGTCATGTGGCCACTGGGGCAAGTGGTCCAGCCTCATCAGAGACTTCGCAGAGCGGGATGCTCCAGATGGCTTCACTTGGACACATGGCCTCCCTCATCTTACAGGAAGGCATGGGTTTCAAGAGGCAGAAAACCCAAGTTTTCAGGGCATTTAGAGGCTGTGCCCAAAATCAGGTATTGAATATTCCCACTGTATTCTAATGCTCAGGGCAAGTCCCAGAGCTTGCCCAGATTCAGGGAGTTGGAGAAATAGCATGCTTACTGATGGGCAAGTGCCGAGGTTTTTGCAGAAGATGGTGTGTGTGAGGGAGGGTGTGCCAAGACCATCTGTGGAGAAGTACCATCTGCCACTCCACTCCTCATCATGTTCAGTGTATGAGAGCCGACAAAGTACATGCATAATCATTTGCTTAAGTCAATCATCCCCGAATTCATTTCTGTAAAGACAGGATTGGGAAGCCAGCACACAGTCCTTCAGCAAATATGATATGCAGTGTCCAACTTGCAGATTACAAAATGGGTGATCCTTTTCACCAAAATGGATTTATTTTTTTTTTTTACTCCATGAGGAAGATCAGTTACAGGATTCCTTCAAGAATCAAGGTCCTTTAAAACTTTTCACCGTCAGTTATGAGATGCAGTGATTATGAGAGTGGGTTTTGGATGAAGATGGCTGGGTTTGTAACTCAGTTCTGCTGCTAAGGAGCCAAGAGAACTTGAGGGATATACTTAACCTCTCCATGCCTCAGTTTCCTCGAGTCATGTTTGGGTGTGAGATTTAGACCATAAAGAAGGCTGAGTGCCAAAGAATTGATGCTTTTGAATTGTGGTGCTGGAGAAGAGTCTTTAGAGTCCCTTAAATAGCAGGGAGATCAAACCAGTCCATCCTAAAGAAAATCAACTCTGAATGTTCATTGGAAGGACTGATGCTAAAGCTGAATCTCTAATACTTTGGCCACTTGATATGAAGAGCCAACTCATTGGAAAAGACCCTGTTGCTGGGGAAGATTGAAGGCAGGAGGAGAAGCGGGCAGCAGAGGATGAGATGGTTGAATGGCATCATTGACTTGATGGACATGAGTTTGGGCAAGCTCCGGGAGATAGTGAAGGACAGAGAAGCCTGGTGTGCTGCAGTCCATGGGGTTGCAAAGAGCTGGACACAACTGAGCAGCTGAACAACAACAAAATGATGAGTTGTTCTTACCTCCTAGGGACCTTTGTGAACGTTCGTGACTGTTGATGCAGGTAACTTGCCTGCTCCATTGTGATCATTTTTAATCTTAGCAGGTATTACTCTTGTGATGATTCGAAGAATAGAAATTCTCTCAACAGGCCATGATGTGGGTTAACACCTTCCTCTACTCAACAGCGTGTCACACTGTGCACTTGGCTCAGATCCTCTGTTAGGTCAGCTGCAGAGGGGAGTGCCCACACAAAGCAGAGGAAGGAAGGAAGGAAGGAAGGTGGGAGGAAAATGCGGAAATGGCTAGTACAAAAATAAAAATGGTTGTAGTGGAAATTGTTGCTGTACTCTCCATCAAAGCAGGTATCTCTGGACCTGAAGAAAAAAAATGAAGGAAAGGTTGGTGATATCTTAGTCTTTTGCTCTGGTATGCTGGCTGCTGCAGATCCTGTCTGAGCCTGTTCAGCCTCTGGAAGGTTCATCTGTGTGGACCGCATTGTGAAGGCTGGCCAGCTCTCTGCTTCTGCCTGGCCTCCCCTGATGGGAGCCCTGGGGAAGTGGGGGAAAGGGGGCTTGTACCCCAAGAGGTCTCCATGAGCCAGCTGCAACTTTGCTTCCACCCCAGGCCTCAGCGCCCTCAGGGACCCCCACATAACCCCTCTGTGGGGTGGGGTCCCTGCTGCCAGGACAGCAGGCCTGGGGACAGTAGCTGAGCCAGCTGTGACTGGCCCTGACTCTGAACTATGCCTTGCGTTTCCCTCCCCAGCTTCTCAGGTGGGTGTTACTGCTACCCCGGTACCCCAGGTGGTTGTTGTTTAGTTGTTAAGTCATGTCCGACTGTTTTGCGACCCCAGAGCCTGTAGCTTGCCAGGCTCCTCTGTCCATGGGATTCTCCAGGCAAGAATACTGGAGTGGGTTCCCGTTTCATTCTCCAGGGGATCTTCCTGACCCAGAGATCGAACCTGGGTCTCCTACATTGCAGGGATATTCTTTACCAGTGGGCTTCCAGCGGAGCCTGTATGTGGGTAGTCATCTGTTATCTGTCATCACGTGAAGCTCACGTGAAGTCACGTGAAACACTCGGGGTGAAGCAGATCACGTGACTAGAAATATGACTGCGCTGATCAGACCCGACTCCTGGCAGTTTAGTCACCCCACTTCACCAGCCCCTGCTGGGCCTGGAACCAGGGGCCTGGACTGGCAGCCTGAAGCCCAGGGTCCTTCAGCCACCGGTGGCTCTTGAGCAAGAAATCATCGCTGTTAAGGGTTCGCAGCAATTCCCTTAGAAATCGGGAGCAGTTGTGTTATACATCCAGCTCTCAAAGCTGAAAGATTCTTATTTTCCATGCCAAAGTCTTTGCTGGGCACTGGACAGCTGGTTTATATAATGAAAGGCACCCCTGTGTGCTGTGAATTAGTTTTGATAAAATCAGTAAATTGTTTTACCCTGGACAGTCCTCATAAATGGGGTCTAAGATACATTTAATTCCAGACATATAAACATGCAATAGCTGTTTACTTTCTGGCTCATACACACACATCCTACTTGGCTTTCTGGCTGAATCCTCAACTTCAGTGTCTGTTACTACCAGGGTTTAATGCGCTTTTGGGAAAGAGAGGGCTCTTCTGACTCAGACCGATTTCCCTCTTCCTTTCATCATTTTTATATCTTTGGGGAGCTTTTGGTAGCAAGAACTTTGCAATTCTTTGTGCAGGAGAAATACAGGCTTTAGAGCAGGTCATTGTTGTTGTTGTTCAGTTGCTCAGTTGTGCCTGACTCTTTGCAACCCCATGGACTGCAGCACGCCAGGCTCCTCTGTCCTCTGTCTCCCAGGGTTTGTTCCAGTTCATATCCATTGAGTCGGTGATGCTGTCTAACCATCTCATCCACTGCTGCCCTGATGCTGGGAACTATTGAAGGCAAAAGGAGAAGAGGGCAGCATAGTCTGAGAGGATAACAGGTCATATTTCAACAGGTCATAGTTTGGATGAGATGTATGGCTTATTAGTGAGGAAAAAATTGCTCCTTTTCATTACTTTTTGATTTGATAACTCAAAGAGGTTCCCAGTTGTTGAAAATGCCCCATGCTGCTGCTGCTGCTAAGTCGCTTTAGGCGTGTCCGACTCTGTGCGACCCCATAGATGGCAGCCTACTAGGCTCCTCTGTCTCTGGGATTCTCCAGGCAAGAATACTGGAGTGGGTTGCCTTTTCCTTCTCCAAAATGCCCCATAGTTCTTGAAAATATAATTACTGCAAATATTAGAATAATTATTCTTCATGATATAACCCTATAAAGGGCCAAAGGGTAGTTACTCCAAATAATATAATTTTTGCTCTGGATTCAATTATTTCTGAGCTGGCAACTGGACGGAGAAGGCAATGGAAACCCACTTCAGTACTCTTGCCAGGAAGGTCCCATGGATGGAGGAGCCTGGTAGGCTGCAGTCCACTGGATCGCTAGGAGTCGGACACAACTTCACTTTCACTTTTCACTTTCATGCATAGGAGAAGGAAATGGCAACCCACTCCAGTATTCTTGCTGGAGAATCCCAGGGACGGGAGAGCCGGGTCGGCTGCCGTCTATGGGGTTGCGCAGAGTCAGACATGACTGAAGTGACTTACTAGCAATTATTTCACATCTATAGGACTTATTTCCCTAACGTAACGTATCATACCTTTGTCCTGCCTCTGTGAATTCCTGCTTACAGAAAACAGATACTGTTTATCTGGTGTTTAGGGAACATTGACATCTCTGAAAACCTTACCAAACTCGCCTCATTCTGTTTGCACTTTGCCCCAGGGAGGGCTCAGCCGAGACAGTACCTGGAAGCCGGTGGAGGGGCATTTGTGGTTGTCCCAGTGGCTGTGGGTGCCCCGGGCGCTTGGGTTCCTAGAGTCTGCACAGCCATTGTCATCTAATGATGGCGTCCCTTGAAGAGTCCTTTCCCCTTCCGGTGCAGAATCCGGGTCTTTCTCAAGACCCAGCTCAAGACCGGGCTCTCAGGGAACACGTTTACATTCATCTTACCTGTTTCTAAACTTCTGTCGTCCTTGCTGTCTCTCCCAGTTGTTTCATCTGTTAGGTTAAGCAAACTTGCCAGAATTTTCTTCCAAAGGGCCAGTCGGCAAATGCTTTAGGTTTTGGGGACCACGTGATCTCTATAATGACTGCTTGGTTGTGCTATTGAAGCATAAAAGCAGCCATTTTGCAGCAAGCGAAGGAGTGGGCCTGACTGGGTTTCAATAAAACTTTATTTATATAAACAGGCTGCATTTCAATAAAACCATGCAGACAGGCTGTGGTTCAGATCTGATCCATAGGCTGCAATTTTTGATCCCTGGCTTAAACCACTTTTTCATGAGTTTGAGCCACTGGCTTCCCTGGTGGCTCAGATGGTAAAGAATCTGCCCATAGTGTGGGAGACTTGAGTTCGATCCCTAGGTTGGGAAGATCCCCTGGAGAAGGAAATGGCAACCCACTCCAGTATTCTTGCCTGAACAATCCCATGGACAGAGCAGCCTGGTGGGCTACAATCCATGGGGTTGAAAAGAATTGGATATGACTTAACGACTAACACTTAAACCATATGAAATAGCAATTTTTGTAGTTCAGAAAAGGTCAACTATTGGCAATTTCATAGGAGTCCAGCTAATATATTGTATGCTGCTGCTGCTAAGTCACTTCAGTCGTGTCCGACTCTGTGTGACCCCATAGACGGCAGCCCACCAGGCTACCCCGTCCCTGGGATTCTCCAGGCAAGAACACTGGAGTGGGTTGCCATTTCCTTCTCCAATGCAAGAAAGGGAAAAGTGAAAGGGAAGTCGCTCAGTCGTGTCCGACTCTTAGCGACCCCATGGACTGCAGCCCACCAGGCTCCTCTGTCCATGGGATTTTCCAGGCAAGAGTACTGGAGTGGGGTGCCATTGCCTTCTCCAAATATATTGTATACTTTGTTGTAAATCTCGTTATCATCTGAATGTCTCATTTCTACTCCAAATATATCTGATTCTTTCTCAGTCTCCTTTATTTTTTTTTTTTAGTCTCCGTGGCATCCATGTCATAGCCTGAACTATTTTGGTCATGCAACAAGTACATATTTAGTTCATGACTGATATGCAGAAGCCTAAATTCAAAATGCCTTCACTAGAAGAAAATTGATAACTTATTAGATATTCTTTTGGTTACCCTCAAATTTTTTATGTTTATAATTGCTTTAGTAGTGGTAGAAATTTGTTAAGCCTCTATGCTATGACCAAAGGGATTTTCATAATTGTTGTTACTATCTCTTTATTTTCTAGTGTGACCACACCACGCCTGATGGCTTGCAACATGAGAAATCAATTTTCTCACAGATTTGGGGCTGGAAGTCTGAGATCAGATATCAGCAGGCTCGGTTCCTTCTGAGGCCTCAGTGGATAATCTGGCTCATGCATCCTTCCCAGCTTCCTGGCTGTGGCTTCTTGCAGTCCTTGCTGTGTCTCAGCTGATAGACCCATTTCCCTAAGCCCTTCCTCAGTCATCCTGTGGCATTCGCCCTGTGTGTATTCCTTTGTCTCTTCTTATGAGGACACCAGTGGTTGAATTAGGGCCCACCCTCATCCAGAAAGATCTCATTTTTTAAAATAATTTAATCTTTTTTATTGGAGTATAGTTGCTTTACAATGTTGTGTTAGTTTTTGCTGTCCAGCAAAGTGAATTGTCTGTATGTTTGTATATATCCTATTTCTCTTTAAAATTTTCCTCCCATGTTGGTTGCCAAAGAGCACTGAATAGACTTCCTTATGCTATACAGTAAGTTCTCATTATTTATCTATTTTATGTGTTTGTGCGTGCTAAGTTGCTTCAGTTCAGTTCAGTTCAGTCGCTCAGTCGTGTCCGACTCTTTGCGACCTCATGAATTGCAGCACGCCAGGCCTTCCTGTCTATCACCAACTCCCAGAGTTCACCCAAACTCATGTCCATTGAGTCGGTGATGCCATCCAGCAATATCATCCTCTGTTGTCCCCTTCTCCTCCTGCCCCCAATCCCTCCCAGCATCAGGGTCTTTTCTAATTAATCAAATCTTCACATGAGGTGGCCAAAGTATTGGAGTTTCAGCTTCAGCATCAGTCCTTCCAATGAACACCCAGGACTGATCTCCTTTAGTATGGACTGGTTGGATCTCCTTGCAGTCCAAGGGACTCTCAACAGTCTTCTCCAACACCACAGTTCAAAAGCATCAATTCTTCGGTGCTCAGATTTCTTCAAAATCCAACTCTCACATCCATACATGACCACTGGAAAAACCATAGCCTTGACTAGATGGACTTTTGTTGGCAAAGTAATGTCTCTGCTTTTGAATATGCTATCTAGGTTGCTCATAACTTTCCTTCCAAGGAGCAAACGTCTTTTAATTTCATGGCTGCAGTCACCATCTGCAGTGATTTTGGAGCCCAGAAAAATAAAGTCAGCCACTGTGTCCACTGTTTCCCCATCTATTTGCTGTGAAGTGATGGGACCGGATGCCATGATCTTCATTTTCTGAATGTTGAGCTTTAAGCCAACTTTTCACTCTCTTCTTTCACTTTCATCAAGAGGCTCTTAGTTCTTCTTCATTTTCTGCTGTAAGGGTGGTGTCATCTGCATATCTGAGGTTATTGCTATTTCTCCCGGCAATCTTGACTCCAACTTGTGCTTCATCCAGCCCAGCGTTTCTCATGATGTACTCTGCATAGAAATTAAATAAGCAGGGTGACAGTATACAGCCTTGACGTACTCCTTTTTCTATTTGGAACCAGTCTGTTGTTCCATGTCCAGTTCTAACTGTTGCTTCCTGACCTGCATGCAGATTTCTCAAGAGGCAGGTCAGGTGGTCCAGTATTCCCATCTTTTTCAGCATTTCCCACAGTTTATTGTGATCCACACAGTCAAAGGCTTTGGCATAGTCAATAAAGCAGAAATAGATGTTTTTCTGGAACTTTCTTGCTTTTTCCATGATCCAGCAGATGTTGGCAATTTGATCTCTGGTTCCTCTGCCTTTTCTAAAACCAGCTTGAACAACTGGAAGGTCATGGTTCACTTATTGCTAAAGCCTGGCTTGGAGAATTTTGAGCATTACTTTACTAGCATGTGAGATGAGTGCAACTGTGCAGTAGTTTGAGCATTCTTTGGCATTGCCTTTCTTTGGGATTGGAATGAAAACTGATCCCTTCCAGTCCTGTGGCCACTGCTGAGTTTTCCAAATTTGCTGGGATACTGAGTGCAGCACTTTCACAGCATCATCTTTCAGGGGCTTCTCTCATTGCTCAGATGGTAAAGAATCTGCCTGTAGTGTGAGAGACTTGGGTCCGATCCCTGGGTCAGGAAGATCCCCTGGAGAAGGTAATGACTACTCACTCCAGTATTCTTGCCTGGAGAATTCCATAAACAGAGGCTACAGTCCATGGGATCACTAAGAGTTGGAGATGACCGAGTGACTAAGTTGCTTCAGTCATGTCCAGTTCTTTGCAATCCTATGGACTGTAGCCCACCAAGCTCCTCTGTTCATGGGGTTCTCTAAGCAAGAATACTGGAGTGGCTTGCCATGCCCTCTTCCAGAGGATCTAGGGATCAAACGCACATCTCCTATGTCTCCTGTATTGGCAGGCAAATTCGTTACCACTAGAGCCACCGGGGATGCTCCTATCTATTTTGTGCATGATGTCAGTAGTGTATGTATGTCAGTCCCAATCTCCCAGTTCATCCCACCGTCCCTTTCCTGCTTGGTATCCATATGTTTGTTCTCTTCATCTGTATCTCTATTTCTGCTTGGCAACTAAGATCATCTATATCAGTTTTTCTGGTTTCCATATTATATGTGTAAATATATGATACTTGTTTTTCTCTGGAAAGCCCTCATCTTAATGTAACTATCTACATCTGCAGAAACCTTATTTCTATAGCACATGCCATTTGGAAGCTCTTTGGAGACATGAACACGGGGGGACACTATTCCACTCTCCACCCCGGGACGCCATCTGAGAGGGAGTGATGTAGGGTTCCTGGTGGTGGAGATGACACCTTGATGGCATCCTGATGTTTGCGCTGCCTCACGTTCACAGAGACTTTTCTGGCTCTTGGGATGGTCCTGAGTTACTTGCCTTGAACTGCAAATGGAGAGTTATGTTTTTGAGCACTTAATGAACATTTGCTAATTTTAACTTGCCTGAGAGCCACTTCTTCCAGACCAACTGCTTACAAAAGAGAGAAATCATGCAGGAGACAATTGTGATGCCATAATGATGACTGATAATTGATAATTTGCTGCTGAGACACTGACTCACATCACCTTCCCTTTGGTCCCTCTTTATATCTTTTTATGTATTTACGTGATAATATAGAGGTACTCTTCCAACAACACAAGAGAAGACTCTACACATGGACATCACCAGATGGTCAACACCGAAATCAGATTGATTATATTCTATTCAGCCAAAGATGGAGAAGCTCTATACAGTCAACAAAAACAAGACCAGGAGCTGACTGTGGCTCAGATCATGAACTCCTTATTACCAAATTCAGACTCAAATTGAAGAAAGTAGGGAAAACACCTGGGATTTCTTTGGAAGGAATGATGCTAAAGCTGAAACTCCAGTACTTTGGCCACCTCATGCGAAGAGTTGACTCATTGGAAAAGACTCTGATGCTGGGAGGGATTGGGGGCAGGAGGAGAAGGGGACGACCAAGGATGAGATGGCTGGATGGCATCACGGACTCGATGGACGTGAGTCTGAGTGAACTCTGAGAGATGGTAATGAACAGGGAGGCCTGGCATGCTGCGATTCATGGGGTCGCAAAGAGTCAGACACGACTGAGTGACTGAACTGAACTGAATGGTTTTGATTTCCGAGCTTTAAACAAGTATGTACTATATAGAGTGGTTACAGTTACAGCTGATATTTGAAAAGTATGTTGTGAAATTTTCTCACTTTATCAATATTTACAGTTCCTGAATTTCTATGGGATCCATCAACATGATTAGGTTTCTCATTACAGAAATTTAAACCACTTTCTACTAAGGGAGGTGATGATAAAAGAGCTCACTGCTCTAATGGGACCATGATAAGATAGGACTCTGGAAATGGAGACAATATTTAAACACCTTAAACAACCCACAATTGCCAATGTGCCATATTTAGTTCTACTCAAATCTCATTGTCCTTTGTGTAGGCTTGGTTTGATAGTTACATAGTTCTCTTCTGTATGTTTCAGCTTTGATTTTATTTTTCTCTTGACTGGAAGAGTTAAATCCTGTTTTATATAAATAAAGGACAGATTTCTTCAGTTTCTTCTTCTTGTTGTTCAGTCGCTAAGTTGTGTCCTACTCTTTGTGACCTCATGGACTGAAGCACACCAGGCTTCCCTGTCCTTCACTATCTCCCAGAGTTTGCTCAAATCTTGTCCATTGAGTTGGTGATGCCGTCCAACCTTCTCCTTCTCTGTTGTCCCCTTCTCCTTCTACTCTCAACCTTTCTCAGCCTCAGGGTCTTTTCCCATGAGTTGGCTCTTTGCATCAGGTGGCCAAAGTATTGGAGCTTCAACTTCAGCATCAGTCGTACTAATAAATATTCAAGGTTGATATTCTTTAGGATTGACTGGTTTGAACTCCTTGCAGTTCAAGGGACTCTCAAAAGTCTTCTCCAGCACCACAATTTGAAAGCATCAGTTCCTTGGCACTCAGCCTCCTTTATGGTCCAACTCTCACATCTGTACATGACTATTGGAAAAACCATAGCTTTGACTATATGGACCTTTGTTGACAAAGTGATGTCTTTGCTTTTTAATACATTGTCTAGGTTCATCATAACTTTCCTTCCAAGGAGCAAATGGTTTTTAATTCATGGCTGCAGTCACCATCTGGGGTGATTTTGGAGCCCAAGAAAATAAAGTCTGTCACTGCTTCTACCTTTCCCCCTTCTATTTGCTGCAAAGTGATGGGACTGGTTGCCATGATCTTAGTTTTCTGAATGTTGAGTTTTAAGCCAGCTTTTTCACTGTCCTTTTTCATCTTCATCAAGAGGTTCTTTATTTCCTCTTCACTTTCTGCTGTTAGAGTGGTATCATCTGCATATTTAAAGTTGTTGATATTTCTCCTGGCAATCTTGATTCCAGCTTGTAATTCATCCAGCCTGGCATTTCACATGATGTACTCTGCATATAAGTTAAATAAACAGAGTGACAATATACACCCTGGTCATATTCCTTTCCCAGTTTTGAGCTGTTCAGTTTTTCAAACCAGTCAGTAAGGTTCTAACTGTTGCTTCTTGACCTGAATACAGGTTTCTCAGGAGGCAGGTATGGTGGTGTGGTATTCCCATCTCTTCAAGCACTTCCAGTTTGTTGTGATCCACACAATCAAAGGCTTTCGTCTTGTCAATGAAGCATAAGTAGTTTTTTTTTTTTTTTGGAATTCCCTTGCTTTCTCTATGATCCTCAAAATGTTGGAAGAATGGATCTCCTTTAGATTAGCTTCTAATAGATTTTAAATACTCTTTTATTAGCTGTATAAATCAAATCACCTTGTCATTTACTAATTGCTTTATTTTGTAAAACTGCTTTTATCTTTATTTTACTTAAAATCAAAATATGCATGTACATAGTAGTTTGAGAAGGAAAAATATTGCTTTCAATCCATTGTTTAAATAGTGTTAAAAGCAGCTGCATGATCCTGCCTACATAAAAGACTGTGTGAATTCAGTTTCAGTGGAAAGCCAATTTGATCAACAACTGTGATGAGGTTTCACAACTAAAACGTACAAGAGAGACTACATTATGTTAAGGCTGGCTGTTAGAGACCAAATTTAAGAGATTTCACTTTCTCCTAAATATTAATTTCATAGTTACGATAATCCTCAGAGGTTTAGCTTTTCAGGTTAAAATTGCTCATTTTGGAAGCTCAGAAACCAAAACCATTCAGGAGCGTGAAGCATCACCCCTTTGTTCTGCCTGGGCCCCTGTTCTTTCCTCATTTTCTCTCATACATGTCACCTGGCTGCTGCTTAGGCAGGGGAACCTTTAGTCTGTTAGCCTGATCTTGCTGTACTCCCTGGAAGTTGTCAGCATCCTTGATTGAATGAGCCCCGGGTGCAGGCGCTGTGTCTGGCTGTGAAGGTGACAGAGGGGGATGAGGTAAGGTCTCTGAGAAGATGAGTAGTCCAGGCAGATGGGGGCCTCTTATGCATAGGAGCTGCCTTGAGCCCATGCTCTGGACCCTAGAGAAGGTTCAGGAGGGACTTGGGGACAGGTCTGGCAACAGCACTACTTGAACTTTACCTCTGACCTGCGTGAATATCAAGCAGACATTCCTACTGGTGACCTCCTTCTTCAGAGAGGCCAGACCCCCTCCCTGGAGTCATGACGACCATGGAAACATCAGAGGCACCCTGTGGATACATTAGGGAGGCACTGACATCCATTGTTGGGTTCAGGGGAGCTCGGAGCCCAGTGAAGGCAAGGAAGTGCTTGAGTTGAAGAGTGTTCTCGAAAGACCTCAAGGACTCTTAAGAGGAAAAGAGGTTTTCCTTGTCATTTGTGCCCCAGAGGAAAGTAGTAGGGCCAGTGGAGGAAAAATAAGTTAATAATTTAGAATCATAAAGGAACATTTGGCATTGGCTGGCTTGGAGGGTTCAAACAGATTTGATAAACCACTCAGCAAGAACATGCAGAGAGGTGTTAAGTCCTGAGCAATCTGCTCCAAAGTTGTTACAGATCTATCATTTTTGTTTCAGTTCATATTTCAAAATCATGATTTCTAGACAGAGAGCCTTTGTTCATTTTTTAACAAAATAAACTTTTAAATAAATTTTTAGGATCATTTTAGATGTACAGAGGAGTGACAAGATAATATAGAGTTTCCCTGTACTGTCTTACATTAGAATGCTACATTGATCACCAGGAAAAAACAGCTCTGATGCATTATTATTACCTAGAGCCTGTACTCTACTCGAACTTCCTCAAATTTCCCCTAAATTGCTTTCTCCTGGGGTCATGTTCCAGAATCCCATCCAGGATCCCGCATTTTCTAGTTATTTGTCATGTCTTCTTAGATTCTCTGTGGCTGTGACAGTTTCCCAGACTTGCTTGTGTCTGTGAAGACCTTGACGGCTTTGAGCAGTACTGGTCAGGTAGTTTGTAGACTGTCTCTCAGTTTGGGTTTGTCTGATTTTTTTATTTTCTTTTTTTTCTGGGCTACACTGCAGTTTGGGTTTTGAGGGGAGGACCACAGTGGTGAAATGTCATCCTTGGGGGTATCAAGGGTCTGGCCATTAGCAGGACTTGTCACTCGTGATGTTGACCTTGAGGACCTTGCTGAGATGGTATAAAATATGGGGTAATATATAAATCCAGAGCATTTGGAGGGGCCAAGGGCCCTGAGTGAGCTCTGTCCTGGGGTCCACTTCCTGCCCTCATGTCCTGGACCCTTGTGTCTGTCCTTCCCTTTCTGCTTGTCCTGTCTTCTCGAGTCACGCCATCCCAGCATCCCGTCTCAGCCACCTGCCCCCCCACGCTCCTGTTACCCTTTGTCCTGCACTGTTTCCTCCTTGAGGCTCATCACCACCAGCATCCTGTGTGGGCTGCATGTCTGCCTGGTGGATGTCTCCTTGCCTGGAAGGCAGGCCCTGGAGGGTGGAGGGTGTGCGTCCTTCACTGTACACTCAGCCCTTGTGACAGTGTCTGGCACATAGTAGGTGCTCAAAAAATATGGAAAGAGTAAACAAGCAAATGAATGAATGATTTGTCAAAAGAACGGTCATCGCCTTTAGCTCACACTCCTCTACACCTAAGGTTACAGTTTGGGGTGAATAAAGCCTGAACGTGGTCATGGTGATGGCCCTTCTCAGCTACCATTGGTAGGGATCACTTGGCTTTTTGCTGCCCACTTTTCTCACAAATGTATGTTCTGAGCAGTGTGGACTTCAGTGGTACCCATTTCTCCAGTGCTTTTCTCCATGTAGGTCTGAACTTTGGCTACTGCATGTGTTGTGGCTTGAAATGGGTTTCAATCAAGGAGATGCATCAGAATTGGTCAGGAACATACACTGACATGGACGGAAGAGGGTAATGTAATTGATATGGTCGATCCTGGAATAAACGATGCGTTAGCATGTAATGATCACGTGATAGGAGGCACTGAAGTGCAATCCTATTTACATGTGCGTGTGCTCAGTCACGTCCTTCTCTTTGAGACTCCATGCACTGTAGCCCGCCAGGCTCCTCTGTCCATGGGATTCTCCAGGCAAGGATGCTGGAGTGGGCTGCCGTTTCCTACTCCAGGGGATCTTCCTGACCCAGGGATCGGTCTCCTGCATTGGCAGGCAGATTCTTTACCACTGCGCCACCTGGGAAATCCACAGCCCCGTTTACAGGCCAGAACAACCAGCCCATGCTGGTCTCATCATGGCATTAGCTGTCTTAGGGCTCTGCTGGTTTCAGATTTGTGTGGATTTTATGATAGTTCGCTGGTTTTGGCTTCAGTACATGCATGGTGATTGGAAACCTATCTAAGGCATTTTTCCTCCCACTAAGGCATAGAGCGGTCAGTGACCAGCCTCTCAAAGGCTTCTTTCAATGTTAATTATGTGGTTAGAGAAAATAAATGAGCAAATTAGAGAATTAGCACCAAATTAAAAGGATGCTGGGATGGCCACAGCAGCTAGTTCAGGTTGTTTTCCCTTTTTTGGTGGTGGAAAGCTTTTTCTCACTTTGTGAGTTGAACTCTGAGTTGAACAATGGAAAGTTCAGGGTATTGTTCTATTTTAATGCCACGTGAAAAACGACTTTAAATTAAAGGGGTTTTTTGGCACAATCTATCAAAAGCATTCTAGGCACATAGTAGAATCAAATATTTAATTTTGAAATGTTTTGGAGCTCTTTTTAGATTTTAGTTGAAAATGGGGCACATCACAGCCAAGCAGGCTTTGCACACCATGTTAGCGTTTATTTGCACACTCTGCCTGTAGGTAATAACACAGTGGTGATTAGCAAAGGCATGTTTTGCTGAGAAAGGAGGAAAATCAAACACAAACACAAAAGGAGGCACAAACTCACATAAATATTCTCAGGAGGATGGAACTCAATATCATATTTACGTCTTTATAATATGCCACAGTTCATTCATTGAGCCCAGAGAGTGGGAATTCAGAGAGCAGGTGCCCAAAGTCCGCCTTCATTTATCCAGACCCCAAAATAGTTTATGCTCTGATGTGGAATGAAAGCAGTAAGTGAAGGATAAGCGTGTCATTCTGGTCCATAAATGCATCCTTGAGACCCTTGTTTACAATTTTTTAAAACTCTTTTCGGTTGGGATTCATTCTTTTCTCATTTTCTTAGTAGAGTGGACATTTTCTCCAGGTGAGGATCCGACAGGCATCAGGCAGTTCACACGTTGATCTGAAAAGGGAGAAGGTAATATCTGATCTGAAAGTGAGGAAGAAAGAGCATCAAACAGATAAATGGGAGGATCTATAGAAATCCACAGGGGACCTGCTTATGGCGGTGGAGTTGGATGGATGGGTATCTCCAGGCAGTAGGTAAATTGACGTTACATTGAAATGTTCCTTCTTCATTCTTGCTGTGTAAATAATGTGTCAGTTTAGACTGATCCTTCCATAGGACATCTATAGAGGACCAACTTAGTAAACATATAAGGGGCCGGATCCTTGTGATCATTTATCTTCCTCAGGTGTAAATTAGACACATTAGAAGTTACCGTAATTTCTTAAATCTTGAAAATCGGTCAGATGTCATGTTACTTATGTTTAACAGTTAATTCACCTTCAAAACAATATACCTTTCACCTAAAGAATGAGCAAGCTGAATCAGGTAAGCGCCCATTTTAATCTTTAGAATCCATGGAAACCTAGATTTAAACGGAGTCACAGTGGCTCAGAGAGTAAAGAATCTACCTGTAATGCAGGAGACCCAGGTTCGTTCCCTGGGTTGGGAAGAGCCCCTGGAGGAGGGCATGGCAACTCACTCTAGTATTCTTGTTGGAAAATTCTATGGACAGAGAAGCCTGGCAGGCTACAGGCCACAGGGTCACACAGAGTCAAACAGACTGGAGCGACTTAGCCCTGCATGCGTGTACACCTAAATAACCCAAGTGTAAAAATAAGTAATTTAACAATTCCATAGCAAGTCAAACAACCTGTGAAAGTGCTTAAGTAAAACATTTGTGTGACTGTCTTCTATATGTTGGGCTATCGGGGGAAAATATCCATGGATTTGCCCACAGTTAATTTTTTGTGAAAGAAATAGAGTTGCTCTTCCGTTTGTAAATTGCATGTCATTTTTGAAGTTTTTGTCTGGTTGCCATAGTTACTGCTGGTGTTTCTCTTTCATGGGATGATGCAAATCATCACTTGGCTTGACCTTTCTCACCTGTTGTTACCATAAACCCTGACCAGAAAAGGAAAAACTCCTTTGTGTCAGTTTGCTTGCTTTTTGTGTGTTCTGAGCCTGCAAATGTGAGTTGCCATGCTAACAGGCAATCAGATGGGAGAGAGTCAGTTAGTCAACTCCTTGGTAAGCTGCAGTCCCTCAATTTATTGGTGATAGTATTTTCTTCATAATAAGCTGGGAGATAACCTTTGTAAACTTCAATGATGCACAAAAACTGACTGTTTCACTGAAGAACTATATTAAAACTCATCCTGTTAGCCAAGGAATTCCAAGCATTGCTAGGCTAGCCTCATTAACTAGAGAAATTAATTACAGACAAAAGTTTAAAAAAGTAAACTGCAAGTGACATTTTTTGGTCTAGATTGCACTCCTGGTATTTATTCCACTGCTTCACCTTCTCAAAGGTACATACAGAACGTCTGGGGGTTATGTAAAAATGCAGACCCTGGTCCAGGGTTCCAGGATGGGCCTGGGATGATGCATTTCTCACAAGCTCAGGGATGATACTGATGCCACTGGTATTGAGCCCTCAGTCTCAGGAGCCATAATTATGCTACGTCAGTCTCCAGAGCCCTGAAAAGCCTCCCAGTAAATCCTTTTTCCTCTGCCATAGACGTTTGGTGAAAAGACCAGGCAAAATTGTCACTGAATCTCTCACTGTTCTTTATTTAAGAAAAAAATGTGATTATCCACAGGCATCACACAATTTGTTTTTCCACCGGTGTTTGGTTATTTGAAATGTGACGACACTGATAGGCTCTTCTCCCCATCCGTCTAGCTAGATCTTGGAGGTTTCTCTTTATTGTATTTTGATTTTTTTTTTTTTTAATTGTACTATGACCCCAAAGCCCAAAGTCATGGATATTCCTGTTTTAATGTCATTGAGAAGAAAGTAAATAATCAGGAACTGACATGACTGACCTTTTTTCTCTATCTCCTTATAAAGAAGCTGACGTGGGAATAATAGCAGGCTTTGCTAAGACTGTGGGCTTCTTCTCAGGTCAGTGGTGCTCGTGTGTTCCCGTGGGGATATCATGCAGATTTCAGAGTCTAGTGGGGAGTGTGTTCTTTCAGCAGGGATGTCTGTGGATCCGAGCCCCACGGTGCCTTGCAGGGTGTCCCCTGTAATCCATGAGGTACCATTCTAGCGTGGCCCCAGACTGCCTGGTCTCTGCTTCTCCCGTTGAGTGGCCAGGGCGGCCAGACCTGCTCCTCAACAGCTGGAGTGTCGAGGGCTTCCCTGCTGTGGGCTCCAGGATGCTTTGATGAGGCAGCATCTTCGGAACCAGTCTGTCAACCATTCAGTACAGGGAAGATGGTGCACTACATCTTGCCTTTTCCCACTGGGTTCTTTTTTTTGAGGGGGGAGGACTCTTTGGTTCATACAAAAGTGAAGGCAGTTTTCTGAATTTTTGAAATGTGCACCACGTGGCCTATAAGCTGTGTGACTGAGTGTCGGGGAAGATCGCTGAGAGCCTTTAGACGCTGTGGGCAGGAGGGATCTGTTTCTCTAAAGATTCTAAGCGGGTCCTCCCTCTCTCAAGCGATGGTGCTCCCAAATCCTTACCAATGGAGGCCATTCGGGTCTCCCGCCATTAACAAGGTAACTCCTGCTCTTCATAAGTGACCCATTAGGCATGCGGTGTGTGTATGCGTGCATGTGAGCATGTGTGTATCTCTGTGTATGGTATGCATTTGCACATATATGTGACTTTGCATGTACATGTGAGTGTATGTGTGTGCATTTATGCTGCATGAGTGTGTATCTGTGTATCTCTTTACAGATATGAGCGTATGTATGTGTATCTTTGTGTGTGCATGCATGTTTATGTGGTATGTACAATTATTTATGCATGCATGTGGCATATGTTTTTGTGTGGTGTGTGCATCTATGTGTATATAGTGTAATTATGAGTATATGTGTGTACATATGTGTAGTATCTCTGTGTGTCTCTGTGTGTGTATTAATGTGTGTGTCTGGGTGGTGTGGTGTGTATGTGTGCAGGTGTGTGAGTGGGGTGCATGTATGTCTGTGTGTGTATGTGTGATATGTATGTTGTGGGTAGTGTGTATATGTGTATGTGCTCTGTGTGTGTGTCTGTGTGTGAACTAGTGCCTCCTCACAGGCAGAGCTGGAGTCGAGTCCAGCAGGGCCCCCTCTGGAGTGCCTTGCGTGATACTTTATACCCAGTAGGTGTACAGAAGATTTCTTTGGCTAAATTGAATTGAATGCATAAGTACTGTCTGATGCAATAAAAAGTGATTGTTTTCAGATTGAATTCACAAATCTCCAACAACTCTGGTTAAAAAAAGAGCAAGTGAATTAATAAGAGAGCAGTTTCCTGTCACTGGTTTGTCTATGAGACACCACTCTGCGTCTGATGGAGTGATGTCTGAATATTTAGTTATTTATTTTGGATCTCAACTATCCCATGATCATATTCAGATGATTATATTTTTCTCTTATATCCCATGACGGTAATGTTTTTGGGCAGTGGATTTATCAATTACCTAACAGCACAAGCTAATGTTAAATTAATATACCTTTATTTTTTTAACATGAGGCATAGAAATTACTGTATAGGGTCATTTTCTAAATGGGTTTTCACTTCTATTGTAAGCATATGATTTGAATATGGGAGCAAAACATGTTGAGGAATCTGACTTGAACTTTCCACATCTGCCCGAGTAAAGGAAGCATAGATCCTATCCTGTAGTCCTTCTCCAAGAGTTTCATAATATACAGGGTTTAGGTTGGAGTAGAAATGAAACTAATCAAGATTCCAAAAAGCTGATTGTTCTGAAGGAATCTTAAGAAGGCATGTATTCATTTGGGAAGATGATTAGGAAATAATTTGAAGGGATGATACTGAGAGGTGAATATATAGTGCTGTGGTAGGCAGGATGGGGACCCCAAAGATGTCCCCCTGCTAATCCTGGGCCTTCGGAATGTTACCTGACCTGGCAAAAGGAACGTGCATGTGCGCTCAGTCATGTCCGACTCTTTGTGACCCCGTGGGCTGTAGCCCATCAGACTACTCTGTCCATGGGATTCTCCAGGCAGTTATACTGGAGTGGGCTGCTCTTTCCTCCCCCAGGTGATCTTCCTGACCCAGGGGTTGAACCTGAGTCTCCTGCATCTCCTGCACTACTAGGCAGACTCTTTACCACTGCACCACCTGGAAATCCCAAAAGGAAGGTGAGAGATGTGATTAAGTTAAGGATCTTGAGATGAGAGGCTATCCTGAATGTTCATTTGTGAGTTCAGAATGTAACCCCCAGCATTCCAAAGAATAGCAAGAAGAGATAAGAAAGCCTTCCTCAGCGATGAATGCAAAGAAATAGAGGAAAACAGTAGAATGGGAAAGAATAGAGATCTCTTCAAGAAAAGTAGAGATACCAAGGGAACATTTCATGCAAAGATGGGCTCAATAAAGGACAGAAATGGTATGGACCTAACAGAAACATACTAAGAAGAGGTGTCAAGAATACACAGAAAAACTGTACAAAAAAGATCTTCACAACCCAGATAATTATGAAGGTGTGATCACTCCCACTCACCTACAGCTGGATATCCTGGAATGTGAAGTCAGGTGGGCCTTAGGAAGCATCACTATGAACAAAGCTAGTGGAGGTGATGGAATTCCAGTTGAGCTATTTCAAATCCTGAAAGATGATGCTGTGAAAGTGCTGCATTCAATATGTCAGCAAATTTGGAAAACTCAGCAGTGGCCACAGGACTGGAAAAGGTCAGTTTTCATTCCAATCCCAAAGAAAGGCAATGCCAAAGAATGCTCAAACTACTGCACAAATGCACTCATCTCACATGCTAATGCTCAAAATTCTCCAAGCCAGGCTTCAGCAATATGTGAACCATGAACTTCCAGATGTTCAAGCTGGTTTTAGAAAAGGTAGATGAACCAGAGATCAAATTGCCAACATCCGCTGGATCATGGAAAAAGCAAGAGAGTTCCAGAAAAACATCTATTTCTGCTTTATTGACTATGCCAAAGCCTTCGACTGTGTGGATCACAATAAACTGTGGAAAATTCTGAAAGAGATGGGAATACCAGGCCACCTGACCCGCCTCTTGAGAAACCTGTATGCAGGTCAGGAAGCAACAGTTAGAACTGGACATGGAACAACAGACTGGTTCCAAATAGGAAAAAGAGTACGTCAAGGCTGTATATTGTCACTCTGCTTATTTAACTTATATGCAGAGTACATTATGAGAAATGCTGGACTGGAAGAAACACAAGCTGGAATCAAGATTGCCGGGAGAAATATCAATAATCTCAGATATGCAGATGACACCACCCTTAAGGCAGAAAGTGAAGAGGAGCTAAAGAGCCTCTTGATGAAAGTGAAAGAAGAGAGTGAAAAAGTTGGCTTAAAGCTCAACATTTAGAAAATGAAGATCATGACATCTGGTCCCAACACTTCATGGCAAATAGATGGCGAAGCAGTGGACACAATGGCTGACTTTATTTTTCCGGGCTCCAAAATCACTGTGGATGGTGATTGCAGCCATGAAATTAAAAGATGCTTGCTCCTTGGAAGGAACGTTATGACCAACCTAGATAGCACATTAAAAAGCAGAGACGTTACTTTGCCAACAAAGGTCCATCTAGTCAAGGCTATGGTTTTTCCTGTGGTCATGTATGGATGTGAGAGTTGGACTGTAAAGAAAGCTCAGCACAGAAGAATTGATGCTTTTCAACTATAGTGTTGGAGAAGACTGTTGAGAGTCCCTTGGACTGTAAGGAGATCCATCTGGTCCATTCTAAAGGAGATCAGTCCTGGGTGTTCTTTGGAAGGACTGATGCTAAAGCTGAAACTCCAATACTTTGGCCAGCTCATGTGAAGAGTTGACTCATTGGAAAAGACTCTGATGCTAGGAGGGATTGGGGGCAGGAGGAGAAGGGGACGACCGAGGATGAGATGGTTGGATGGCATCACTGACACAATGGACATGGGTTTGGGTGGACTCTGGGAGTTGGTGATGGACAGGGAGGCCTGGTTTGCTGTGGTCATGGGGTCTCAAAGAGTTGGACATGACTGAGTGACTGAACTGAACTGAACTGAATGTAACCCCAGGAGTCTTCATAAAGGGGAAATGGATGGGTGTTTGCTACGTGGAGAGAGGAGAGGAGGATGTGAAGTTGGAACAGAGAGAGATTTGAAGATGCTTTGCTATTGCTTTAAAGATGGCAGGGATGACCGGAGCCAAGCTAGATGGCAGCTCTAGAAGCTGGAAAAGACAAGGAACAACTGCTGTCTAGAGCCTTGATCGTGGCCCTGCCGAGGTCTTGGTTTCACCCTAGGGAAACCCATTTCAGATTTCTGACCACAAGAAATGCTAGAGAATAAATTTGCATTGTTTTAAGCCACCAAGTTTATCATAATTTTTTCCCTAGGAAACTATGTCACTTCGCTATCTAATTAGAAAGCATTTCTGGCTGAGACGGTAAAGCGTCTGCCTACAACGTGGGAGACCCAGGTTCAATCCCTGAGTCAGGAAGATCCTCTGGAGAAGGAAATGGCAACCCACTCCAGTACTCTTGCCTGGAAAATCCCATAGATGGAGGAGCATGGTATGCTACAGTTCATGGGGTTGCAAAGAGTTGGATACGACTGAGCGATTTCACTTTTGTCCAAGGACACTGAGTTTTTGGAAGATAAAATTAATATTCAAATTATAATGATCCTATGTGAAACCATAGTAGGTATAGTGATTGGAATAAGGAGAGAATGAAAGTGCAAAAATTCAGAAGGTGACTCTGGGGTATAGGTTTGGAAAGCTTCGGATGCAGACAGAATGGGTGATTCTTCAGCTGCTTGGCATTTGATGGTGCAGCTGTGTGCTGGACCACTTGATGGCGCAGCTCTGTACTGTGTCTTGTGCAAGGGGCTGCTCTGCCACCACCCGGGCAGTCAGGGACGGTGACTTTTGCTGAGCATGTGATGCCCCTTTCTTCCCCTCTTCTTCTCTCTCTGCTCCCCTCAGACACATGTGCTGCCAGTGGCCAATATTTCCCTGGAAGACTACTCCCCAGGATGTATATATTTTTTAATTGATTAATACATTTTAAGAAGAAAAAAAATTTTTAAGTACTTTGATGAAACCCAGAGGATTTGATACCTGGTGGCTCAGATGGAAAAGCATCTGCCTATAATGTGGGAGACCCAGGTTCAATCCTTGGGTCAGGAAGATCCTCTGGAGAAGGATATGGCAACCCACTCCAGTACTCTTGCCGAAAATCCCATGGACAGAGGAGCCTGGTAGGCTACAGTCCATGAGGTCACAAAGAGCTGGACACAACTGAGTAACTAAACTTTCAAACTTTGGATGAGATGCAGAGAGATGGTTTTCCCTATGGATTATTTTTCCCCCCATAAGGATAGTCAAGTTCTCCAGCTTAATCACATTATAGGAATGAATCAGTAATGTCCTTAAATTTTACCAAAACTTACCTTAACCCCACATATCTGTGATTTTTTTTTTTTTTTTTAGTTCTTCAGATGCGTAATTTATTCTCCTAAAATATTCTAGTGGGAGAATTCACATTGACAACCCATAACACACTTTCCTCCTCACTTTGCATATTTTTCTTTTGCATCTTGTTTTGGTGAAATAAGGCAGACAGTTTTTTCTCCTTGGACTTGGCTTCATTTTGCTTTCCGTTTTCATTAATGATGCTCTTGCTTTGGCACCCGGCACTATTTGGTTGACGATGTTCTAGGAAAAATGCTTAATTAATGAAAAACTTAGACTGCAATTCAGGAAGAACATGCAGGGCAGCATATTTGTTCAGGTTAAGTTTATGTGATTTTTCAAAAATAGATAAGAAATAATCTGCCGCTAAGCCAAATGGGCACTTTCATCAAAAGCATTTGGTTGTGAGCAGAGCAGAGAGAGATGGGATCTAAGGCATTAATTTAAAATACCTTAAAAGGAGAAGCAAGATGCATTGCTGTGCTCTTGCTGGCAGCAGACCAGGTTCTTCTTGAGGTCTGTCCCTGGTGCCAGAATACCATCCACAGCAGCAGAACTGAACATGAGGGCCGAGGACTAAATCCAGTCTCTGTGCATGGAGACTGCTCAGGTACTATGAACACTTAATTTTGAAAGTGAAAGAAAAATAAGTCTTGATTCTGAGTTAGAAGACCACTGGCCTTCGTCACGGCCTACTCACATATCTCTAGATGAGTCCCTTCAAGGCATGAACCGCAGTTTCTTCATTTGCAAAATAGCGGTATGCATTGTCTGGGAGATATTGAAGGGCAGGGAAGCCTGGTGTGCTTCAGCTCATGGGGTCACAGAGTTGGGCACAACTTAGCCACTGAACCACAACAATATGCCCCTTGCTTCCCACTCCAGATTCTCGGGAACGTCTACAGACTGCTAAATGTAAACACTGTAGGACTTCCCAGGTGGCGCTAGTGGTAAAGACCCTACCTGACAATACAGGAGACATAAGAGTCATGGCTTCAGTCCCTGGATGGGGAAGATCCCCTGGAGAAGGGAATGGCAACCCACTCCAGTTATTCTTGCCTGGGAAATCCCATGGACAGAGGAGCCTTACGGGCTAGAGTCCATGGGTTTGCAAAGATTCAGACAAGACTGAAGCAACTTAACACAAAGCCTTTGTGAACTGTAATTTTGTGTCTTAATAAAAAGAAATGTCATGATGGCAGTGTTTGGAACGTGGCTGAAGTAGAAGGCAGGTAAGCTCTGTGTACACCTGGGGTGAAAGTGTTAACAGTTGAGTCTGGTCCCATGCCGTGAGCAACAGAGGTGGGTCTAGGCTATTTCAGCTCTGCTCTCCTCTGGGCCTGACAGTTGTGACTTCTAACCTTCGATGTCAGAAGCCTAATACCAGTGAATATTCCCCTGTCTTCATTCATGCCCATACTCATACAAAGGATGCTCCCCGATTCCCCACTGTTCATCCCTGGCTAAGATTAGAGAGTGAGATGTCTGTGTAAGAAGAACAGAGGGGTGAGATGTCACACATTGAGGATGGTACTATTTGCATTTGTGTTATTATTTATCTTAATTTCCCTTTAAATCATTTCTTCCTGGTCACTACACAGTAATTCAGCTTTGTTTTTAGACTGGATTTGGGGCGTAGGTACCAGACAACTCAGGCTGGAGCATTTGCAGGTTGGAGGGTCTTTTGAGAGAGTTGGTGCCATTGATTTCTTCCATCAGGGTGATCATCTCCAGTGTATCAGAGGTACTGTTTCTTGTATTCTCAGAATCTGGGATGAAATTCAAAGAGAGTTTTCAATGTTGGAGAGTTTTCATCCTTGTGGTTGCCTCCTGAGTTATCTAGATGAAAACATTAGACTCTATTGTAAAAAGGATGTTTCTCCTTAACTTAGTGTAAACTGAGAATAGGACAGGGTCTAATTCTGTATCACCACCAATAATGTAGATTAGAGGAACTTCATTCTATCTCTGTGTTCATGGCATCTCTGACGCGATGCACTCTTGCCTAGCTGTGGAAGGACTGTGTTGCATGATGGGAAATTCAGCTATAAAGTTCATCACCCCAAGAGTTGAGTAATCTATTATAATTACTCATTGTACATGAATTCCATAAGGATTTGGATGAGCTCATGAATTAAAAAGCTAGTAATGGCTCCTGAGAGAATTCAGAATATTTCTTTTTTTTTTTTCTCATAAACTTTACTTTCAGAATATTTCTAACCCTGCAGATTGATACCAAGAAAGGCAGGACTTGATACTCATGGCCACAGAATGAGCAATGAAACTTGAATGACTTAACAAGAACTTCTAATTATGTGTTTGTTGGAATTGGCATTCTAGGCGGAATGGATTGGGATTCTGTTCATTGTAGCAGTTTTTGTTTGTTTTTTTTTGCTTGTGTAATGATTGTCACCAAAAATATTTTCCAAACTTGTTTAACTCCTTTCCTTGGATTGCTGAGATTATACTTTAAAATGTTTCTTTCCTGAAGGAATGGAAAGAGAATCTTAGGTTGAAATTCTTATTGGGAGGTAAATGGAAAGAGTTCTATTATATACCAATACATATAGAATGTTGTTAACTTTGCATTAACTTGGGAAAAGGGTCCAAAATATAAGGTTTTTCAAGAACCTACAGTTTTACTTGTTTCAGCCATTAACTGTAAATAGAACAGGATTAACAAAAGGTACCTTAAAAATTATCCTTTCACCCAGAGAAGAGACTTCTTTGCTAACTAAAAACAGTACTATTTTGTGATGATGTATAAATGAGCTCTTACAAAAAACTTGAAAAATCCAGATTATGAAGCATGTTATTTACCTCCCCATAGTTTGTGCTTACTAATTTAGGAATAAAACATCACCTTTGAATCAGACATAATTACTGTCTTGTAGGTTGAAATTTGTCACATATCAGAGATTTTATGTGATCAAGTTCACTTTAATTCTCCCAACCAAGTAACAAACATTTATTATGTTATTACCACCCACCAGAGCGCAGGCAGCCTGTAAGTCCTTGGGGAACCCTTTATGGAAGGAATAAATGAGACAGTAAATGAGTGGAAGCCTGAATGTGTGAGTCTGTATGAGTTTGGGACTCAGCATTGTGCCAGGAGCCATGGGGCTAACGTGGCATGTCTTCCAGCCTTAGGACTTTTTCTTTCATTTCTGGCTTTTAATTCCAGGTGCCATGAAGTCACTTTTTCCTGTCACCCTGGCCTATCACAGAGGGTCCTTCTGTGGACATTTTTTCTGAAATACCCCACGGCCTTTCCCATGAGAAATCCACTGCTGCTTCTCTACATTTTTCCCTTCCTCATTCGTATCACTATTTGAAACCATATACTTTAGCTTATATGTTGGTTTTCTCTTGTCTTTTCCAGTAAGGTCCATGATTGAAGGCACCTGGTCTTACTAAGTAATATATCTCCAGTTCCCAGAAGAGTGAGTGGTAAATGATGGATACTCAGTAAATAGATAACAGTATTAAAAAGCAGAGACATCACTTTGCTGACAAAGGTTCATCTAGTCAAAGCTATGATTTTTCCAGTAGTCATGTACAGATGTGAGAGTTATACCATAAAGAAGGCTGATAGTTGAAGAATTGATGCTTTCAAATTGTGGTGCTGGAGAAGACTCTTAAGAATCTCTTGGACTGCAAGGGGATCAAAGCAGTCCATCCTAAAGGAAATCAGCCCTGAATACTCATTGGAAGGACTGATGCTGAAGCTGAAGTTCCGATACTTTGGCCACCTGATGCGAAGGAATGACTAACTGGAAAATACCCTGATGCTGGGAAGGATTGAAGGCAGGGGGAGAAGGGGATGACAGAGGATGAGATGGTTGGATGGCATCATGATCCAACCATGTCATGTCATGACTGAATGGAATGAATTTGAGCAAACTCTAGGAGATCGTGGAGGACAGAGGAGCCTGGTGTGCTGTAGTCCATGGGGTCACAAAGACTTGGACATGACTTAGTGACTAAACAAGGAAAACAACAACTCAGTATAAATATTTTGTAAGTGAAGGGAGGAATCATTTGAAGAGATACTATCTAGTGAGATGATCTGGTTTGCACATATTTTTTCCCAGAAACTGAGCTTTAAGATGAAACTCTGAGACTTCTGTAAAATTTAGAATATTAGAATGATAACACCCATGCGGATGGGCTGAGACCACAGTGCTGTAGGGTACCTGGGGCTCTGGAGCCAATGTCCTTCCACCTAGCATTGTGCTGTTGTTGTTGAGTGCCCCTAAGTACCAGGCCATGGCTACTTAGTGCCTCTTGGTTGGAAGGTGAAAGCGGGCTTCCCAAGCCCTGTCCCCTCATTCCGTTTCTCGTGTCCTCAGCCCCAGTCATCACCTGCCTTCTCCTTTTAGTAATACAGCTCTGGAGAGCGCTGGTGGGCTTCTCCTTGTCCCTACTCTGGTGTGCACAAACGTGCTAAATCACATCAGTCCTGTCCGACTCTGTGATTCCATGGATTGTAGCCCGCCAGACTCCTCTGTCCATGGGATTCTCTAAGCATGAATATTGGAGTGGGTAGCCATGGCCTCCTCCAGGGGATCTTCCCGACCCAGGAATCGCACTGGCATCTCTTACATCTCCTGCGTTGGTAAGAGGGTTCTTTACCACTAGTGCCACCGGGAAAGCCCATCTACTCCGATACCTCGTGCTTGATCAGAATGGGTCAATGTTGCAGCTTCCTTGGCCTCTCTTCTCTTTCAGAGGCGTGGATTTCATCGTCAAGTGTTTTTCCCTGCTGGACCCGTAACGCTTCTGATAAGCATCCTCTAGGGTTGCCAGTGAGACTTTGTCATGAACTTCTATAATGTCCTTCATTATAATTCACTTTACATTTTTCCTTAACTTTAGGCTCTTGCATTTTAAAAGCTACCAAGGGCACAGTAATGGACAAGACAGACAGGGCTCTGGAACCTCACAGAACTGCCATTGTGCCAAAGAGGATGGGAAGTTGCCAAGTAGCTGCATTGAAACGGAAGATGGATTACTGAAGGGAAGATAGAGAAGGTTCTAGAGTTTTTAGCAGTGGAGGGGTGGCAGGGAAGGCCTGAAAAAGGAGGCCATTGTGCAGATACCTGCGGGAGGGAGAGGACCTAGGTGGAGCAGCGGGAGACAGAGGGAGCCACCTGTTAAAGCTTTGGGGTGCAAGAAAGCTTGGAGCAGCTGAAGATCTGGAAGTGGTTGAGTCTGGCCAGCGTGTGGCCCACAGTCTGGTGTGCATCTGTGAGATTCTCTAAGCCATCTGTTCTGCAGCGTGGAGGGTGGATTGGAGGAGGAGAAGACTGGAAGCAGGAGCCTCTTTACTAGCTCATGTCCAGTAAAATGATGGTGTTTATTAGAGAAGTTACAGTACATGAGAGCGAAGTGGTCCATTTAGCTGGGATACAGGAGGCCCAGTGTGCAGGATGCGGTGACTGGTGGATGTGGTAAGAAGAGAGATGTTCATGATGGGAGATGACGCTGGTTTCCTGCTTGATCCTTTACTCCATTCCAAGGTGAGTGACTAGAAAAGGTGTATCAGCTATTGCTGTTGGTATGTTGTATGGGGGGGATGGAGGGAAGAATTCCAATCTTTGACTCTCAAGACTCACCTGGTTGCAGTGACTCATCTCTCTCCAGTTGCTATTAGAGCCTATGACCATGTTCTGGATGTAATTCCCCATGCTGTCTTTCTCAAGTTTTCCTTTGTGCTGGAAGAACAGCTTTCCACGGTAGGCATGTCTAGAGTGGAAACTGGGTCCTGCCTGGGTCACTGTATGGAAATTATCACAGTCTGTTTCTTTCCCCCCAAGCCTGAATGAGAATTTATGTCATGGGCTTTTGAGACACCATATCGCATCAAATGGGCTTCCCTGGTGGCTCAAATGATAAAGAATCTGCCTGCAATGCAAGAGACACAGGTTCCATCCCTGGATCAGGAAGATCCCCTGGAAAAGATAATGGCTAACCACTCCAATATTCTTGCTTGGAGAATCCCATGGACAGAGGAGCCTGGAGGGCTACAGTCCATGGGGTTGCAAAGTGTCAGACACGACTGAGGGACTAACATTGCATCAGATATGGAATTCAGGGAATAACGAAAGACCTCAGGAGTGCATCCTGAACAAAGTAATAAGCCTCTGTAACCACGTGTAACCTTGTGTAGAAGGCAGGGAAAAGCAAGTTTGACAAGAGAGCTGATTTATTCCGAAGAAGGCGATTAAGGCATGTGTGGGAAACACGTGGTGATGGCATCCAGATACACCGTTAGCGAGAAGTCCTACTGCGCCAGATGGCATTTTCTTTCCAAGACTGCTCACACTCCTTCTCTCCAAGGAAGAGAGAGAGAAAGAGAGAGAGATTCTGTAAATCTGCCCCAGATATTCTGGGATGAATTTAACCTGAAAGTGACTTGCAGATAATGAGGCAAAGATCTGCAGGTCTGGGGCCACGGTAAAAACTCAACCTCTCCAAAGCATGTGCTCGTTTATTATGGCGATAAAACATAGTTAGATCTAATTGCCATGGAGTGCAGCCACGTAATTTCTATCAGTATTTCATTTCTGGTAAAGTGATACCTCTGCCACCTCACTAATTTCATCTTGCTTCTAACAAGAGTGGACGTTTTTCTATGAGGAATGGACACCCATTGCATTCTGTTATTGTTTGTAGCCAGCTTTTAACAAATACTCTGTAATTGGTTAATTTTAAAGGTTGTTTTGGCACAAGCTCGTGCTTCAGAGAAGTTGAGGTGGTGGGCTCCCTGTGAGAAACGTGGTGGTCTTGGGATGGCTTGTGGGTGGGAGGCAGGTCTTCAGGCTCATAGTGTGCTCTTGGGAGTTGAAGCTGGTTGTGTTCTGGGACTCACCACTGGGATCTGAGTTCCAGGTGGCTGTTGGCCTTGGCTTTTCAGCCCTTTGTTGCATTTCATCACCCTCTCACCATGTCTACTCACCATCTTTGCTCTCAGTTCATAAGGGGCTCAACAAAGCTGCACAGGGATTCCCCACCCCCGTCAGCTTCTTATCCTTTGTTCTGATGCCCCTGAAGACCCAGGTCTGTCCTTTTGCCCCTGCCCATGAGGATGCACTTCATTGTACATCACTATGCCTTCTTCCTTAAATGGGACCCTCCACAGGCTCGTTTCTAAAAACTGAAACTTATATAAGATTGTCCAATGATAGCTCTAACCCACTCCAGTGCTCTTGCCTGGAGAATACCAGGGATGGGGGAGCCTGGTGGGCTGCCGTCTATGGGGTCGCACAGAGTCAGACATGATTGAAGTGACTTAGCAGCAGCAGCAGCAATGATAGCTCTTTGCAGCCCAAACCAAAAGTTGAAAAAAAAAAGGCCTTTTATATTGACATTAGGTTAAAAAATAATTTGAGAGTTAAGCATCAGTTTTATCGAATGAACTTAGAATCTTCAATATGTATGAATACATTTTATAGCAGTTAAACGGAGACATGAACAAACCAAGAAGTCAGGTAATTTTAGCAGCTCCTAACCAATGGTTTGAAGTTAATACATGTAACCTGCTAAGAGTGTCCCCATTACAGCTAATATAAAATTAAACTTTTACAACTAAATTGGCCCCTGTCTAATGCTGAATCAATCTTTAAATGATTCCAAAAGGAAGCCTGAATTATCTGGTTCCTTCTCTGCTTTCATCTGTCTGCAGCCTTCATGTAAATTATTCTGGGTGGATGTGTTAATTAATTGTACCTGAAAGATTCCCATGAGGTTGAGACCCACCTCCCTAGTCCAAGGTGCCTTTGGGGGCGTTAATTTCATCTGGCTCTGATCGTGGTGAATGTGGAGAAGAGCTGCTTGCATGACAGTTAATCTACCTGGATGCATTTCTCACTGCTCACTTTGAGACTCTTCTTTTCACTGATCCCTGAAATTATAAACCTGGAAGTCAAAAACAATGGAGAAATAACGTGCTCCTCATTAGTGAGCCTGCAATGTGTCTTCTTGCTGCAGTTAGAAAGGGGATCACAGTCTTAGCTTTAGGAATCTGGTCTTCTCGGGGAAAGACACCAGTGGAGATGTGCTGGGTGCCATGGGCCATGGACCAAGCCTCTGCTTCCCTGGGTCTTCGGACCTCAAGGGCTGGGATCAGTTGGGCATGGGCACCGACTTTCTGGCAGCTCTAACCTTCTAGAAGAGGGAGATTAAGCAGCTGACCTCCCAGTGCTTAAGGGGAGTTAAACAGACTAGAGTAGGCTTAACTGCTTCCATCATGTGGAAAGTTCTGACAACCTGTGGATCTGTCCCCAAGGGAAAGATGAGCCTGTCACCTTTTTTTACAGACCATTTCTTGTTCCCCCAACAGCAAAACTGTATCTGAGATCTCCCACTAGTAATTAGCAAAAATCACTAATGAAGTGAGACCATAATTTGAAAGTTTGAGTCATAGACATGTGAAATATAATTAGAAAATTCTACTAAATGGATTTCTTCATTGAGTAAACTAAGCCCAAATGGGCTGTCTGTTGAAATCAAGATGCTTGTGCCTTCTGTGAACTATTACGATGAGAGCTGGATCCAGGAGAGGAGGAGGAAATTGGGCATCACATTGATGCTGAGTCCCCTCTGTGAGAAATTGCTCAGCCATTATTATAGTCATCCTTGATGTTTCTGGAACTCTTTTCCTCCAAGTTATTTCATATTTCTGCCAACACAGAAGATATATAATGAAGTGAAATTAGGCTTTTAATTCTCCAGCATTCTGAATTTTATTGCGATATTTGGTCAGGAGAAATGACAGGGTGGTAAATTTTGATTTCTGTCAAAAATGCAGTTATTGGGATTCTGCAGATGGTTGGGCATCAGGCTGTTTGCTAGACCAAGCACAGGGGCCTTATGAAAACAGAGGGCAATGTCTGAGCCTTTGTAGAAGGTGACAGATTGAGAAGTGAGGATACGATGAAAAAGAAAGCCAGTCTCAGCCTTCAGGTGGCACCATGGCGTAATCCCCTGATGTCATCGGTAGCCACATGGCATCTCTGCTCAGGACTCATCAATGACAGAGCTTCCTATGGCCTGGCCCTTGACCTGTTTTTATCCTCATTGGCTACTTTCTTTCTTGCGCCCGTGATCATCCACAGGCACACCCTTATCCCTGAGCTGCCGGGTGGTATGCTGGCTCCTGCCTTCCTTCAGGAAGGGTTCTGCCCCACTATCAGCTGCTCCGGGGCCGCTCCACTGAGCACTCCATCCGTGGTTCTAGCCAGCATCACTGTCTGTCCCTCCTCACACTCTGTCCTTTCTAGCACTTTTCAGCACCCACCATTGCATCTTGTATCTATGGATGCATATGTTTATTCTCTGTCCTGCCATGTGCATCCGCCTTCTGTGAGAATGGGGACTTTTTCCTGTTCCCTGTGCCCCTCTGGGGCTGGAAGACATTTCTGGAAAACAGTAGGTGCTCCAACATTTGTAAAATGAGGACTCTATTTGAAAGAATTAATATTGTTTTTTTTTTAATAGAAACTATAAAAATAAGCATTTGCGTTTTCTTGAATTAATAACATTCACATAGAGAAGATTTGTAATTCATAATCTGTAACCGGTTAACATCATTTAAGAGTCAGGTGTGTGTGCACACACTCTCGCTCAGTCACTCAGTCCTGTCCGACTCTTCGTGACCCCATGGACTGTTGCTGCCAGGCTTGTCTATGCAGCAGGTGGTATAGAACCGCCTACCAGTGCAGGAGATGTAAGAGACGCGGGTTCCATCCTGGGTCGGGAAGATCCCCTGGAGGGGAGCATGGCAGCCCACTCCAGTCTTCTTGCCTGGAGAATCCCATGGACAGGGGAGCCTGGTGGGCTACAGTCCATGAGGTCGCACAGAGTCGGAGACGACTGAGCACACACACAGTCCTGCAGGTGGAAGGGATTATAAAAATGTTTTGAATACTCTCTTTCTTCCTCATCTCTTTTTGTTTGTTTCAACACTGGAGAGGCCAGAGGCTCTGTTTCCTGTCCTGTCAGCTCTATTCCAGGGATGCCTGCATTCTCTGTACTGCCATTATTTGGACACATACAGGATGCCAAGCACGGCGCAAGACGATCAAGGAGACGTCTTCTCTGGAGGAAAACTACTTTGCGATCCTGGTTGAATCGGGGCTTAGGATTCCAGCGTCCCTTTGGGAAAATGTCCAGGAAATCAGAGAATGAAGCAAGCTCTGTCCACTCCCCAGGCTCGCCTCCCTGTCTCCCCTTCTCTCTCCTCCACATTCCCTCTGTATTTCATGACAGAGTTGCCTCTGTTGTCCCAGGCAGCTCGTCCCTGATGGCTGTGAGACTGAGCTTTATCCTCTCCTTGAAGTTGGGGGCCACAGTGCTGGGGGCCTCCTGCCAGGATCTGGGGCTCTGGTGTCTCTGGGAGTGTGCCAGGTGACAAGCTCAGCACGTGTTTCCTGGTGCAGGAGGAGACTGGCTGACCCTCGAGGAAGCCCGTGGAAACTCTGTAAGCTTGAGACGCAGGATGTGTCATGAACCGCAGGGAGGGAGTCCAGGCCAGCTCTCTGCTATTTCTGGCTTGAGGTTTGCTGTCCCTTCTGTCGGCTTGGACGTCATGTGGCTGTCTGAGGTCCTTCAATCATGTGAGCTCAGGAATGTGCAAACAGAGCGGGCATTCTTACCCCGGGCCAGCTGGTGCCTGACATGCAAGTGTATGGATGAGAATGAATCCTCAGGTGTAAGCACTGGTTGGTCCCTGTTGCAGAGGGCTGGGTGTGTCTGCTTTTGTTTGCATGAGTGCTCGCTCAGTCGTGTCTGCCTCTTTGCAACTCCATTGACTCTAACCCTCCAGGCTCCTCTGTGCATGGGATTTCCCAGGCAAGAATACTGGAGTGAGCTGCCACTTCCTCCTCCAGGGGATCCTCCTGACCCAGGGATCAAATCCAAGTCTCTTGCATCTCCTGCACTGGCAGGCAGATTCTTTACCACTGGTGTCACTTCTGCTTTTACGGAAATGCCAGTTAGGTATGGAAAGGTTTCCTGGTCTCCACGTTAATAGCTACAGAGCAATAAACTCTGCCCTCCAGGAAGAACCATCCGAGCTGCACCCAGAGACTCGCTCTTTCCCTCTGTTCTTAACTCAGACCCATCAGATGCCTCTGTGGTATTGCCATTTTTATTTAAAAAATGACATCTTTAAAAAATTTTTAATTGAAGTGTAGTTGATGTCCTGTATGTTACGTGTGTATAATACATTGATTCATGCTTTTAAAGGCTACATTTCAATTATAGTCATAACACATTGGATCCATTCCCTCTGTTGTGCAATATCTTATACACAGTAAGTAGTTTGTACCTCTTCTAAGAGTAGAGAGTGAGTTTGCGCAAAAGGCTCACAGTCAGGTGTTTGTCAGTTTTAGCATCAGTGATAGCTTTGTTTGTTTTCAATATTGTCCTTATGCCATGAAAAAATGCACATACCTGAGTTCCATCTTATGTATGGGAATTATTACAAAACCATCTAGAAATTGAACAGGTTGCCTTTTCTATACGTAGACTCTAGAGCTTTTTAAGTTTCTCCTTTTGTAACAGTTTGTGAAATATTCAGCTGTGTGTTCCTGCAAACCTGACTTAGGGCAGATGAGCCAGCTAAAGTGAAAATGAAAGTGAAAGTCGCTCAGTTCTATCCAACTTTTTGCAACCTCATGGACTATACAGTCCATGGACTTCTCCAGGCTGGAATACTGGAGTGGGTAGACTTTCCCTTCTCCAGGGGATCTTTCCAATCCAGGGATCGAACCCAGGTTTCCTGCATTGCAGGTGGATTTTTTACCAGCTGCACCACCTGGGAAGCCCTACCATTGCCTGGAGAGCTCTTTGATTTTTTTTTTTTTTTTGCCTATAAATGATCATTTATTAAGCTTTTTAGAGGCCTGGGGAGCTCTTTATAAACATTTAGGTGCCTAGACCACACCCATACCAATTAAATCCGAATCTCTGGGGGCTCTGGCAGCAGCATTAAAAAAAAAAAAATCTCCCCAGGTGGTTCCAAAGCACAGCCCAAGTTGAGAACCACTGTGTAAACATATGTAGATTTTCATTTCTGTGGTGTATTGTGATTCCAGCAGGTTAGAGATTAAACTGTGTTAGCAACCCTTTTGACACAGTTATACGAAACTGCTAATGTATTTATGAGTCAAATGTATTTTAATTGGAGAAAAGCTGTCATAGAACATCGCTAATTAATTTTTTTCCATGGTCTTTGTATGACAGCATTAAAATATAAAGAAAATCATGGTAAGAGATTTCAGCTTCACAGAGCGGCTATTAAATAAGCATTTAGGTTTTTTCCGTAAAGACAAGGATAGTTAATTCTTTCACTAGAGGATTAATTTAACTTGATCTTTAATGAACAGTTTAGCTTCTGAAGATATTGATGAAGTAGTCTTATGGAGTAAAGGCCCAGCTTAGAAGGGATGTGTTGGCAAGCTCCAAGAAGTCAGGGAGAGATGCATAAGGGAGAAACTAGATCTGCCAAGATTTCCCTCTTCTGAAACAGATAGTGTGGATGGGGCCAGGCACAGACCACAGTCTGCAGTTACATAAGCAGGACTGCCTGAGTTAGCAAATATTTTAGTGTTAGTATATCCCAAGTGTTGCATGGGATCTATTGGGTTGACCAAAATGTTTGTTCAGGTTTTTCTGTCAGAACCTAGATTGCTGATCACCTATCTTTTACTCTAAACACAATTGAAATATGCACATGTGCCTGTGTGAGTATGTATGTGTATAAAAGACTGTATTAAATGTATATACATTTGTTGTTGTTCAGTCACTCAGTCATGTCTGACTCTTTGAAACCCCATGGACTGCAGCACACCGGGCTTCCCTGTCCCTCACCATCTCCCGGAGCTTGCTCAAACTCATGTCCATTGAGTCAGTGATGCCATCCAACCACCTCATCCTCTCTCACCCCCTTCTCCTGCCTTCAGTCTTTCCCAACATCAGGGTCTTTTCCAATGAATTGACTCATCACATCAGGTGGCCAAAGTATTGGAGCTTCAGCATCAGTCCTTCCAATGAATACACACAGACACACATAAATATAGACATTCATTCATTCATTCATTCATTCATTCAAGTGGTTTCTGTTTGGAAACCTGAACAAACTTTTTGGTCAACCCAATAGTTATACTAACAAGATGTTGTTTGTTATTTATCTGAAATGCAAATTTAATTGGGTGTCCTGGATTTTCTCTGGCATTCCACCCTCATGGCATCTCTGTGTGGCGTTTTTCCTCTATCCGCTTGGATGAGTTCAACATAGTCCCAGAGGTGCAGGGGTGATATCTGGACCAGTCGGGAGAAAATGAGTGTTCTGAGAAGGGTAACAAGGCAAGCTTTGATTAGAATGCACACACACATCAAGTGCTGGTGTGATTTAAACCTTTGAAAGGTTTAGACTTTTGCCATGTAGCTCTGCACGTGTGTCTTAGGCACGGACGTTTTCTTGTCACTGGGAAAGATGATCACTTCTGAGGCCTTATGGGGATGACAGCTACCCACTGTCAGGATGGGTATGTGACGACTTTAAGAAGGATGGAGTCTGAAGCATGTGTTGTGTTTAATAATGCATGATAATAACACAAGACAGACTGGAGGATTAATCAAAACTTTGTCAACTGGTGCTGAATTGACTCAGTGATTTGCATCGGGCTCTGTGTGGTCGGCCTGTTGACAATAACTTTCTCAAAAACAGTGGCTTTGGAATTCCTCCTTAATTGCATATGTTGTGCTGTAGGGTGAGACACAAGATATTAAAATATGAGTAACAGATGGATGCCGGCTAATGGAGCTTCACATCGCATATATTTTCTCCTGATTGTTTTCTATTGACTTATATTCCTATTCCTGTAAAACAGAGCTTTTTTTTTTTCAGGACAGCACTGATTTCACCCTTTTTTCCCCTAACTTTCCTACACTTTCTGATCTCTGTTTCTTCTTGTCACCTTCCTATGGGATAGAAGAGCCTCTGTACCCTGGATTTTGGACTTTGGTTTTTGTTGTTAGTGGGTGGAAGTTGATGATACATAACCAGGTTGAGATACTTGAGTGATTTTTGTATACTGATGACTGTGGTTTTGTTATTTATCTGCCATGGCTGTAGTTCCCCTATCCTTGGTGATAACAGAAGACTAAAATACTGAAGAATTAAAGTGTCATTTCTGGACTGTAAGAAAATAAATCAGTCCATTATTTAGAGAGCCTAATGTATATAAGGGTTTCCCAGGTGGCTGACTGGTACAGAATCCACCTGCCAATATAGGAGCCAAAGGAGATGGGGGTTCAATCCCGGGGTCATGAAGATCCCCTGGGGGAAGAAATGGCAACCCACTCCAGTAATACTTACTTGGAGAATGCCATGGACAGAGGAGCCTGGCAGGCTATAGTCCATGGGGTCACAAAAGGGTTGGACACAACTTAGTGGCTAAATAACAGCAACAACTGTATGTAAGGCGTTAACTAATATTCAGAGACATAGCGGGTGTTTCTCTGACTTCAATAGCTTGGAGTTTAATGGGGGAAGAAGAAAACATATATCCAGATAATTAGATCAATGAGGCATTCTTCCTGTTCCATAGGCAAGCTTTCTTTGTGCCATTACTAATGGTTTAATTCCTGTGATTTTTGCAGTGCATTCATTGCCAAATACATCCATTCTTTTCATTCATTCCTTTTGGCATTTCTTGCCTTTTTTTAAATATGGGAAAATTAACTCAGGTGGGGATATAAAGAGAATAAAGAAACCGCCATAAACTAGTTGAAGTTTTTCCTTAAAAGCAATTTTTCGATTGCTCCATAAAGGTTTGTGAAGTTTTAGGAGTAGTAATACTTGGTATTCCTGTGAAGTCTTCTGGTAGTAGTGGGCACAGGTAGGGGGCAGCCATCCCTTTTGATGATCAATGTTCCCACCTTCCTGGCTCCACCAGGTGGCACCACAGAAACACCAGCATCCTCGCACCCTTGGGAGCCAGGGGGACCTTTCTGTACTTGTACTTACACCCACTGCTTCGCGTTTACTCATTGGGTTGTGGTATTAGCATAATTGCTGCACACATATCTTGTCATTACATTCCTTTAGCTTGCAGTAACTAATACATCTGTTTGATAGAGTGAATTCTGTAACTGTTAATCGTATACACAAAACAAATACAGAACAAAAACATACGCGAACTACACTACACCCAGCCCAACTCCAACCATGCTAAACCTCGCCTTTTGTATTATGTTCCAGTCCTGAGTCATAATGACCCCAGGCATGATGTGTTTTTTGGGTCAGAGTTGGTTCTTGTCATACTTGGATGGCATACCCGTGGGAGCTGAGCAGCTACAGAGAATGCCTGTTGAAGACTTTGTGATCTGAGGCTTGTCTACTTTACATGCTACTTTGCTCCCTGTTGCCATATTATGGGCTGAGAAACAGACACTGTGGACCCCTCATCTCCCTAATGGCCCTGCCTCCGTGACAAAATGCCTTTGTGTTAGAATCCACCCAGGAGTCTGAGTGGGTTGAAGAATAACTGCGGCTCTGCCTTTTAAAACAATGTCATAGCTTCCAGAAATTTGTTTTACAGTTTTTAAAATTTATTTCTGAACTAAAATAAAATACGACAGAGTTCGGTGTAATTTTCTCCAAAGAGCTGGGTGGAGGGTGAACTGAAAGTCATTTTCCTTTCTGGTGGCATTGCTATATTTTAGACCTTGCATGTTTATTTATGATAATGATGCTCTCAGATGGATTGTTGTAATTGTGCTGTGATTCTAGAAACTCTCTTTTGAATATAGGTAACAAACGCATCTTTGAGGGCTTCTCTGGTGGCTCAGATGTTAAAGAACCTGTCTGCAGTGCAGGAGACCCAAACTCAACCCCTGGGTCAGGCAGATCCCCTGGAGAGGGAATGGCAACCCACTCCAGTATTCTTGCCTGAAAAAATCCCATGGACAGAAGAGCCTGGCAGACTACAGTCCATGGGGCCACAAAGTTTTGGACACAATGGAGTGACTAACACATGCTCATACACACTGAATTTCTACTCTGTGGGTAGTGATTGAACCCAATTTCAGGAAATGATTTCTCAGTTCTGGATGAATGAATAAGACGTTTCATCAGGGGTAATTTTGCATTAAGTGTTGTAAGATCCCTTGGTTGACAGCAGAGAGCTTGGGAACACCTGAAACCTCTTTCTGAGCATTTCCCATCTGACAGGTTTCAAAGGGAAATGAAAGGACAGAAGCCAAAGCCAACCCCAAGGCCAAGTACAGGAGTGCTTCCTGCCCCTGTGCCCAGTCCCAGCTTAGTCGCCATCTTCTGTCCTACCCCCGCTTCATTTCCTCTCCTAACAGTGGAAACAGTGTCAGCCTTTATTTTTTGGGCTCCAAAATCACTGCAGATGGTGACTGCAGCCAGGAAATTAAAAGATGCTTACTCCTTGGAAGGAAAGTTATGACCAACCTAGATAGCATATTCAAAAGTAGAGACATTACTTTGCCAACAAAGGTCCATCTAGTCAAGGCTTTCATTTTTCCAGGGGTCATGTATGGATGTGAGAGTTAGACTGTGAAGAAAGCTGAGCGCCGAAGGATTGATGCTTTTGAACTGTGTTGTTGGAGAAGACTGTTGAGAGTCCCTTGGACTGCAAGGAGATCCAACCAGTCCATTCTAAAGGAGATCAGTCCTGGGTGTTCATTGGAAGGAATGATGCTAAAGCTGAAACTCCAGTACTTTGGCCACCTCATGCGAAGAGTTGACTCATTGGAAAAGACTGTGATACCGAGAGGGATTGGGGGCAGGAGGAGAAAGGGATGACAGAGGATGAGATGGCTGGATGGCATCACAGACTCGACGGACATGAGTTTGAGTGAACTCCGGGAGTTGGTGATGGACAGGGAGGTCTGGCGTGCTGCGATTCATGGGGTTGCAAAGAGTTGGACGCGACTGAGCAACTGAACTCCTCACTTCCAACTGAAGCAAGGACATATTTGTTGTTAGAATAGGAACTTGGTCCTCAAGCAACCAAAGCTTCCTTATTCACCCTTTTCCCTACAAACTTCTGCCTCAATCTGGACCCCTTCTCTATTGCAGAAAGGCCAATCTGGGCAAAAGATCATCCAGCCTATATGTATACATATAAACAAACAAACAAATGTGGGAGTGCAGAGGCCAACCAATCTGTAGCTCCCCAGTGTCCAGGACTCTCAGGCTTCAGGGCTGATGCCTGGCTTCTCAGGCTGCTGTGAGAACAGGGAAGATACTGGTGTTCACCTTAGTTCCTGAGACATGGAGCCAGAGAGAGCTACTGACCTGCCCAGCTCTGGAAAGCCTGTTGCTTTCACTTCCTGCCTCCCTCATCTCCTTACCTCTCTGATCCAGTGGAAAAGAAATCCTTTGCTAGAGTTTAGTGACATGTCTGCCTCCTGGAACACACCTGTTGAAAACACACTTGAACTTGAGCAGATCAGGAAGGATGACTGGGAGGAGCCAGGAGCATCCTGGGACAGCATCCTTCATCTTTGGCCAGCTTCTTTCTTGTCCTGAGTGAAGAGTTGGCCAAGGAACCCATGATAGCCCATCACACATGTAAGGTGACCATGACCCTCTGATGATAGCAGAATGTGATAAATGGTTCTCCCCAATTCTGGATAGTCAAAGCTATGCAGTTTTTCCAGAAGTCATGTATGGATGTGAGAGTTGGACCACAAAGAAGGCTGAGCACTGGAGAATTGATGCTTTCAAACTGTGGTGCTGGAGAAGACTCTTGAGAGCCCCTTGGACAGCAAGGAGATCAAACTGATAAATCCTAAAGGAATAGAATCCTGAACATACACTGGAAGGACTGATGCTGAAGTTGAAACTCCAATACTTTGACCACCTGATGCAAAGAACTGACTCACTGGAAAATACCCTGATGCTGGGAAAGATTGAAGTCAGGAGGAGAAGAGGGGCAACAGAAGATGAGATGGTTAGATGGCATCATCAACTCAATGGACATGAGTCTGAGCAAACTCTAGGAGACAGTAAAGGACAGGGAAGCCTGGCGTGCCTCAGTTCAAGGGGTCACAAAGAGTTGGACATGACTTAGTAACTGAACAACAACAGTAACAAGCTATCTTAGCTACAGAAGTTTTTGGTAATTTCAATAGAAAAATGCTTTTAGGCAATGGAAACATATGAAGGGTGTGGGAATAATCTTCAATTACTCAGTAATTTAAAGATAGCTGTTACTGTTCAGGTGAGGAGGAGAAAGGGATGGCTCATTGAATATTGAGGAGAAGAAAGGGATGGTTCATTGGCTTACCTAGTGGCTCAGATGGTAGAGAATCTGCCTGCAATGCAGGAGACCCAGGTTTGATCCCTGGGTCGGGAAAATGTCCAGGAGAAGGGAATGGCCACTCACTGCACTATTCTTGCTTGGAGAATTCCATGGACAGAGGGACAGTCCATGGAGCATCCATGGGGTCACGAAGAGTTGGATATGACTGAGTGACTAACACTTCGCTCTTGCGTTGAATATTACAGGCTACTTTTGTTTGGAGTCTAAATTGTATTAACTTGCAAGTGATTTACTGGGTTAGATGAACTGTGCTGGGCCGGGGGGTGGAGGAGGGTTCCCTTGGCCTCTGTGCAGTTAACTTGGGGTAGCGGCTTTGTGTCCATCACTGTACCCAGCTCTGCCTCCATCACACCCCAGTGGTCCACACACAGAATTGAGTGGTGTCTCTGTTTCTGAACACCAGCCAGGAGACAAGCAAGAGGCCCCCATGTGATGGGAAAGTGGGACTGACATGGGAAGTGGACAGTTTCAGCAAGAAATTAATGAAGGCAAAGGGCTTCCCTGGTGACTCAGACTGTAGAGTCTGCCTGTAATACAGGAGTCCCAGGTTCCATCCCTGGGTTGGGAAGATCCCCTGGAGTAGGAAATGGCAACCCACTCCAGTATTCTTGTCTGGGAGAATTCCATGGACAGAGGAGCCTGATAGGTTACAGGCCATGGGCTCACAAAGAATCAGACATCACTGTATGACTGACACACACAAGTAAGTAAGGCAAGTCAACCCAGTGGTGAGGGGCAGCGGCTTCACAGAGAGCCCCCTGTTGTCAGTGCTTGCTTCCTGTGGGACTTGGATCAAAACCCTGACTTATATTCTTCTTTGATGAAGTGAGGACAAGAATTTATATTTCCTGCATGAATCTGAACCATGCCCATAGTCCTCAGGTGCCTCCTTTCTGGATGTGCTGGCTGGATATTGGCAGACCCCGTCTTTATTGGAAGCCTCCCTTCAGACATTTGCCACCAGGGTAGCTTTTATAGACAAAGGTGCTGGTGGTGATGGTGGGGCAACATACAGAAGTCGCATTGACGTCTCCAACAGCCATCTTCCAATTGGTCATCGGTGGTCTGGCCAGCATCATCTTGATTGTTTATCTTCAGTTCCAGGGTCCATTTGTCCCCGTTTCTTTGTGGCCAGTTCTCAGAATTGTCCTGGGTACTGTCTGGTCATCATGCAGTTGACTTTTCCACCTGGTGTTTTGGTATCTATAAGACAGCTCCCAGGATAGAGCTCAGAATGTTATCTGTAGCCCTTGAGAAAGAACTAAAGGTCCTTCCTGTGCTTAATGACTGCATTATTACTATTTGGTCTTCTTTGACACTTTTCCTCTGTTTCCACATTTCTCACTTCTGTGATTGAACTTAGGCTTTGACTTCAGTTTTCTGCAGACAAAAGGCAGGCAGAGGACAGGAAGGGAGGGGTAAAGGACCATAGGGTCCTGCACCGTTTCAATATGAACAATGATGGTGCTTTTCTTGAGACATGGTTGTTGTTTAGTCACTCAGTCGTGTCTGACTTTCTGCAATGCCGTGGACTGTACCCCGCCTGGCTTCTCTCTCCTTGGGATTCTCCAGGCAAGAACACTGGAGTAGATAGTCTTTTGCTTCTCCAGGGGATCTTCGTGGCCTAGGGATTGAACCTGCGTCTCCTGCATTGGTAACTGGCATTAAATATCCACCGGTCGGTTCCCATTAGGAACTCATCATTTTCCATTAAGTGTGAATGCTGATTTTCTCCGTATCCTGACTGACCAGTTACAAGTGTTTCAGAGAAAAATACCATGTCCCTGTGAGTCCCTAATACAAGAAGCTAAAAGGAGAAAGAAAAATGGTACCATGCAATGTTCTTTTTAATAAAGCGTTGCATTTGGAAGCCCATACCAGATTAACTAATTTAAAAGACAAATATTGGATTCATGCACCAGGCTATTTTAGGGCCTTTTTATTCATGCATATTAAAGCATAAATGAGCAGTGATTATCTCAGATAGGCTGCTCAGAATATTGTCCTTCCTGGTAACTGGTAGTAGAGTGTTCATGGGCTTTTTTGGCTTTAAAAATATTCTCAGGGACTCATCTGTAAATTAGGAAAATGAATACTTTAAAAAGGGGCTTCTCTGGTGGTGCTTGTGGTAAAGAACCTGCCTGGCAATGCAGGAGACAGACTGGGGTTGGATCTCGGGATTGGGAAGATCCCTTGGAGAAGGGAATGGCAACCCACTCCAGTATTCTTGCCTGGAGAATCCCATGGAAAGAGGAGGCTGGTGGGATCCCTTCTGTAGGGTCGCGAAGAGTTAAGACACGACTGAAGCAACTTAGCAGGCATGCATGCATGCGCATACTTAAAAAAAAGTGAAGAATCAAAGACATTCGAAGAATTCAGCCTTCCTCAGGCTGGTTACCAATCGCCTCAGGACAGTGATGTGGGTTGACTACTGGCAAGGCGGAAACTCTGGAAGATAGTGGAGGACAGGCCAGGACCACGGGGCTGCACAGAGTCGGATAACTGAACAACGGCAAGTGGTGGGGAGGCACCGAGCATATGCTTCAAATTTCACTAGCTAGGTTTTGCTTCTTTTAAAAGTGGCCCCATATTGGTGGTGTCAGATGGTCCCACACATGCAGGGAGAGCAGTAAGACTGCTAGTCTTCTGACCCTAGTGGCGATAGGGGGGAGGTGTCTGTCGGGTGTGGAGGAGGTGCCAGCAGGCTCACCCCCGCCTGGGAAAGGCGCCCCCTGCCCCCACCCCCACTGGAGCTTCTGCAGATGCGCACACAGCCATGGTCCCGATGGGAGCAGTTATTTTGTTGTTGTTGAGTTGATAAGTTGTGCCCAACTCTCTGCAACCCCGTGGACTGTAGCCCACCAGGCTCCTCTGTCCATGGGATTCTCCAGGCAAGAATACTGGGGTGGATTGCCATGCCCTCCTCCACTGATGTGATGTAAGCAGAATGATGACTGAATGCTTTCCTTTAACTAATGTGACTCTTTTCTTCTGCACTTTACAGTGTACACGCATGTCCTACTTTTACCCTGAGGACTGAGTCTCAGGCAGGTAAAACCGTCAGTAAATCCTCAGAAGAACCTTTGTAGCTTGAATTTATACTGTAGCTTTTGAACTGGCATGTTGGAAATTTTTTTTTTTTTTTACAAAAACTACACTAGGAATCAGGTGGTACCTTTTTATTATGGAACATTACAACCAGATGCCAAAGTAGAGAGACTATTATAATAAACCCTGAATGCATCACTCAGTTCCTACAAATATCATCACATTGTGCAACTTCCTTCATTTATAATCTCACCTACTTTTACCCTTCATCCCCAATCTGGATTACTTTAGAGCAAATCTTCAGCATCCTTTTATTTCACCTATAGAGACTTCAAAATGTATCTTTTAAAGAGAAATTTTTATTTTAATGCAGGCACAAAACCATTACAATGCCTAAAATAAAAATAACAATTATTCTTCAATATCATTAAATATGTGGACATGGTTTAAATTTCTCCAGTTGTCTTATAATAGTTATCTGATATATTTTCTTTCTTATTCAGATGAAGATGCAACGAGACACATGTGGCAGAGGTCGATATAGCTCTTGTCTCATTTAATTTATAGGTTCTCCACTTTTTGTTTCCTATTTATTGAACAAACAAGGTCATTTGTCATGTATAGTTTCCCACCTTGTAGATTTACTGACTAGTCATGTGTATCCTTTACTTTAGTGCCTGGTTTTCCAATAAACTGATAATTAGACCCAGAGGTTTGATCAGAATTGGTTTTACTATTTTTTTTTTTTTTTGCTTTTGCTAATTTTATTTTATTTATTTATTTTTTTTAATTTTATTTTACTTTATTTTACTTTACAATACCGTATTGGTTTTGCCATACATTGACATGAATCCACCATGGGTGTATATTAGCTCCCAATCCCAAATCCCCCTCCCACCTCCCACCCCACATCATCTCTCTGATTCAGAAATAATGATTCCATTTGAGTCTTCAAGTAACAAATCACATATCTTCTGTGCATTAAATTGAAGAGCAGAGACATACACAAATATAAAGAAAATTACCTTCAAAGGTTACTTCCTGGTTCTTCTAAGTAGCTTAGGGAAGAAAGATAGATTGCCAAACTGGAAGAATGGAGAGTAACACTCAGAGAGACTGATGTATTTACTATCATTTACTGCCCATTTTTAAATGTCAAAATACTAGTTTGCCGAGAACTGCTTAAAAAAAAATAGATGAATATTCTTTGACTGTCCGGACTGAGGATGCCCACTGGGCCTCTCCTCAGCCTTATACAGGCTCCCTGATTAGGTGTCCCATCCTGGAAGTGACATTGATGGGTTTGGCTGCTCAACCATGTCAAGTTCTTCACTGTGAGCTCAGTCTTGTCGCCTTATTATATTCCAGCATTTGCTACTGGGCCAGACACAGTAGGGGATCATTAAGTGCGTATTGAATGGTGGAACACACAGATTCTATTTCTAGACATGATCCTTACTGCAGGTGAAGGAAGAGTGAGACTTCTTGCTTTGGGAAATCGTGAAGGTCAGGGCAGTAGAGGAGTCTGTATGTGTCAGCTTCTCCCACCCGGAATATTTCTAGCTTTGGCTCATTGACTTGCTGTCTTGTGAGGTGGTTTCATGGAGAATGCTTGTGTTTGCTCTTGGGTGAAGCTGTTATTGAGAGACTCTCTCTTTGAACATGCCTTCCTGCTCATTCCTGCTGCTACTGCTAAGTCGCTTCAGTCGTGTCCGACTCTGTGCGACCCCACAGACAGCAGCCCACTGGGCTCCCCCATCCCTGGGATTCTCCAGGCAAGAATACTGGAGTGGGTTGCCATTTCCTTCTCCAATGCATGAAAGTGAAAAGTGAAAGTGAAGTCGCTCAGTCGTGTCCGACTCTCAGCGACCCCATGGACTGCAGCCCACCAGGCTCCTCCGTCCATGGGATTTTCCAGGCAAGAGTACTGGGGTGGGGTGCCATTGCTCATTCCTAGTGATGGCAATTTAATCACTGCCACTGGGTAATTAATTATCTCATTGCGACTCCAGTGTACTGGATAGGACCAAAGGTGTCACAGCCCCATGGTTCAGAAGGAACACAAATTTTTGCTTTACCTGAAATATTGACAGTCTCAAAGGAAATGAAAAAGAATTTCAGCACTTTGAAGTATTCTAGAACTGCTTTGATTTTGCAGTAGGTTCATGGAGAAGGAAATGGCACCCCACTCCAGTGTTCTTGCCTGGAGAATTGCAGGGATGGTGGAGCCTGGTGGGCTGCCGTCTGTGGGGTCGCACAGAGTCGGACACGACTGAAGTGACTTAGCAGCAGCAGCAGCATGCTTCCCTGGTGGCTCAGATGATAAAGAATCTGCCTGCAATACGGGAGACCTGGATTCGATCCCTGGGTTGGGAAGATCCCCTGGAGAAGGGAACAGTTACCCACTCCAGTATTCTGGCCTGGAGAATTCCATGGGCAGAGGAGCTTGACAGGCTATAGTCCTTGGGGTCTCAAAGAGTCAGACACGACTGAAGGGTTTTCATATGCACATAAGTACAAATATTGTTCTTTTCCTGAAATTCCTAATTTTCACTTCAGAGTGAATATTTTTATCTACACAGTCAGTTCGCAAGAGTTTTTAAGGTAAAAACTGCCTGTGTGTGTCAGTCGCTCAGTCATGCCCGACTCTTTGCGACCCCATGGACTGCAATCCACCAGGTTCCTCTGTCCATGAGATTTTCCAGGCAAGGATACTGGAGTGAGTTGCCATTTCCTTCCCCAGGGAAGGAAAAAACTGCCTAAAGGAGCATTTATTATTATTTCTTAGAATGGGAATATTTTAAGTAGATATTTTGGGAAGCATGAGTTTTTGTATATGAGCTGATGCAACTCATATTCACCAGTCTCTAGGACAAAGTACTTGTTCAGGAAATAGATCTTGCACAGTGCCTAGGGAGGTTTAAGGAAAGTTTGCAGACTCTAAAGTGTTATGCAAATATTGGGTTGGTGGAGGCCAGCAGAGAAGGGGAACTGGCGGAAGCTGACTCATGAGAGACCTAGTAATCAGAGAAAATCAGAGGCCTGAGGCATGGAGCAGGGTGATGAGAAAGCTTCTCAGGGGAGCGTGATGAGCAGGCCGATTGGAGAAGCACTGAATCAGTGTCTGCCGCATCCATTTTGCTCTGATCAAGGGTCCAGGCTTTGGCAACTTACTTGGGAAGCAGGAAGACTGTACATAAATTGTACACAGTTTTCGTTATATACCTTGCCACTTTTTTAGAGTGAATATTATATATAAGTACTGCCTTGAGGTTCTATTTCTATAGTTGTCTTGAGTCTGAGAGTTAAAAGATTAACTTCTTGATATCCTTTGGTCTATTTCTCAGCCTCCATGAGTAAGCACTTTGAGGTCAGGGACTATCCTTTACATTTCTTTTATTATTATTCCTATAACAGTTGGGCGATTATGGAAAAAGAAGGAGTTCTGTGTATTGTTGCTGATTTAATTTGGTTTTATTAAAAGAAGGATAGTTAAATTCAGTCTTTGTGGAGGACATTTGTAAGTACAGATTCAAACAAGAACTATAAGCCACTCATTAAAAAAATGTACGGTTTTTCTTTTTTATTGATGTGTTGTTGTTTTACATTGGTGTGTTAGTTTTGGCTGTACAGCAAACTGAATCAGCTGTATGTATACATATAGCCTCTCTTTTTTGGATTTCATTCCTTTTTAGGTCACCACAGAGTATTGAGCAAAATTCCCTCTACCATACAGAGTAGGTCCTCATTCGGATCAGTTCAGTTCAGTTCATTCGCTCAGTCGTGCCCGACTCTTTGGGACCCCATGGACTACAGCACACCAGGCTTCCCTGTCTATCACCAACTCCTGGGATTTACTCAAACTCATGTCCGTTGAGTTGGTGATGCCATCCAACCATCTCACCCTCTGTCGTCCCCTTCTCCTCCTACCTTCAATCTTTCCCAGCATCAGGGTCTTTTCAAATGAGTCAGTTCATTATCTATTACTATTTTATACATAGTATCAATAATGTATATATGCTAATCCCAATCTCCTAGTCTACCCCTCTCTCCTCTTGGTATCCACACATTTATTCTCCATTTCTGTGTCTCTATAAAAATGTATTTTTAAACTTTAACTAAAAATAGGCAGAATATTTAGCACACACCAGAAACAGATGCTAATTCCAAATTTGTGTTGACCCTACATCTGTTACACTGAACCTCAGTGCACTGAGAGATAAGATCGGAGAATTTGTTGGTTCACTGCTAGAAAATGTTCGTTTCTCTAAAGGTCAGTGCTGAGCTGCTGCTGGCGTGTGTGTCACTTCATGAGGAGCTGGCCTTTGGCTGACGTTGCATCCAAGACATCAGTCGGTTACATTTTTCATCTTTGTTTCCTAGAGTTATGGACATGGTGGCATGGGAAGAGGGCCTTGCAAGGACTTAGCGCACGTTTCTGAGAAATACAACGATGTGGACTTGACACATTTGTAGTTGGGAGGAAAGTAACGTTAATCCCACTATCAAGGACTGTCAGGCCTAATGAGATTTTCCTCTTCTTGTTCCCTTGTTTTGAGACTTTCAGTTCTGTTTTATAAACAGACAGCACTGACATTCTCCCCACAGAAATAACTATTTCATAATTAATTATCAGTGTTACCACGGCATCATTCTAGAAGAATCTTGCAATAATCAAATGGGGCACATACATGTGGGTAAGGCAGAGGAAGCTGTTTTGAAAAATGGTGAATTTTTTGAATAGATGTTAATAGTGGTGATGACAGTATGCCTCTTAACATTTGCTATATGTGTACATGTTTTATATATAGATATATTTATACACAGGTGTGTGAGAGCTAAGTCACTTCAGTTGTGTCTGACTCTTTGCTACTCCATGGACTGTAGCCCACCAGGTTCCTCTGTACATGGAATTCTCCATCCAGGCAAGAATACTGGAGTGGGTTGCCATGCCCTCTTCCAGGGGATCTGCCTGACGCAGGGATCAAAACCCATGTCTCCTGCGGCTCCTGCATAGCAGGCAGATTCTTCACTGCTGAGGCACCAGAAGGTGAAGAAGGTGAAGGTGAAGTCGCTCAGTCGTGTCCGACTCTTTGCGACCCCATGGACTGTAACCTACTAGGCTTCTCCGTCCATGGGATTCTCCAGGCAAGAATACTGGAGTGGATTGCCATTTCCTTCTCCAGAGGATCTTCCCGACCCAGGGACTGAACCCAGGTCTCCCGCATTGGAGGCAGATGCTTTAACCTCTGAGGCACCAGGGAAGCCTGTATTTATGGGCCTCCCTGGGGGTGCTAGTGGTAAAGAACTCCCCTCCCAATGCTGGAGACCCCAGAGATGCAGATTGGATCCTTGGGTTGGGAAGATCCCCTGGAGGAGGGCATGGAAATCCATTCCAGTATTCTTCCCTAGAGAATCCCATGGACAGGGGAATGGTCTGTAGGGTCACAAAGAACTGGACATGTCTGAAGTGACTTAGCACACAAGTGTGTGTATATATATATATATATATATATATATATATATATATATAAAATATAGATTGTATATATCTATATTATATATAGATATATTTATGTGAAAGTCGCTCAGTCATGTCCAACTCTTTGTGACCCCATGGTCTATACAGTCCATGGAATTCTCTAGGCCAGAATACTGGAGTGGGTAGCCCTTCCCTTCTCCAGGGGATCTTACCAACCCAGGGATTGAACCCAGGTCTCCCAAATTGCAGGCGGATGCTTTACCAACTGAGCCACAAGGGAAGCCCAAATATATTTATACACAGACTTTATATTCAAGCAGTTTTGGGTGAACAGCAGAATTATGTGGAAAGCACGGCAATTTGTCGTATACTCCCTCACCCCCCTATACACCTACAACCTCCCCTGCCGTCAACATCCTCCACCAGAGGGGACGCTTGTTACACCTGTGAACCTACCTTAATGCGTCATGAACACCTGAAGTCCACAGTTTATGTTAGGGTTCACTCTTGGTTTATTTCTATGGGTTTGGGCAAATGTGTAATGGTGTGTATCCATCACTGACATACCATGTGGAGTAGTTACTCTGCCTTAACAAATGCTCTGTGCTCCATTGTTCATCCTCCCCTCCTGCTTAACGCCTGCCATCCGTGGATCTTTTTTCTGACTCCACAGTTTAACCACTTCCACAGTTTGATATAGTGAGGCTCATACGGAATGTAGCCTTTGCAAAGTGGATTCTTTCACTTACGGGAGAGGCATTTAAATATGTATTTAAGGTTCTTCTGAGTCTTTTTGGTTTGTTAACTCATTTCCTTTTAGCCCTGAATAACATTTCACTGTCTGGATGGATGTTGGTTGGTTTATTTATCCGGTCGCCTACTAAGGGGCGTCTTGGTTTCTCCTGTGTTTTGGTAAGGATAGATAAGGCAGTCTGCTTTTAAAGGCAGTCTCTTTTATGCTATTTTCTTTTAAGTAAAGCTTTCTGTAAAAATGAAAAGCAAGTAGAATTTGGATGTTGCAGATACCAAGGAGATAGAGAGGAGGAGCCTGGGTATTCGGGATGTTGAGGACCATTGGGTCATCTGATGTCTGGATCCCTTGTGTTCATCTCTTATCCAGACTGCAGTAGGCCTGGAAAAATCAACTTCCCATTTGTATGAATTTTAGCAAGTTTCTTCATTTTCCTGAGCCTAAGTTTTCTCCTCCAGAAAAGATGTCAGTACTGCCTTCTCGGTGATATGTGTGCAAAGTCTGGCACACAAGAAGTGGTCAATGCGAGATTGCTCTTCTCCATGGAGAACAGTCTGGAGAAAAGTCTTGTCACTTTCCAGCTTAGTGTAACAGTTACTTCTTATGTTATTTACTGTCTTTTTCGCACACCGTACGAGCAGATCTGTTTATCTGACTTGTACTTATGGAGCTCCAGTGCCTAGGAAAGTATCTGATACACTTCATAAGTAGCTGTTGAATGACTACAAGAACTTTCCAAAAGAATTGATGGGATTTTATCAAAGTTGCGCTGTGCCTTTTGTCTAATTTCCAGAAAGACTGACCACAGATTCACCAAGAAAGAGTGCAGATGTCCATGAATTGAGGGCCACTATTGGTGAATCAATTAATTGTATATGTGGTTTCTTCTCTAATAAATATATTGAATAAAGATCTCAATTCATGATTGTAGGACTAACCAATTTATCTATCTGTAAGAAGTTAGGGTACTTTTGTCCTTTTCTGATGGACAACATATCAGTGACAATAAAAAATTTTTTCTTCCCTTTTATATTTATTTTTGTGTTTCTTTTCATTTTTTTCCTTCTAGTTTAACATTTAACTTTTTTGGCAGTGGCAATTTAAAGGTGATCAGATTAAAATGAAACATGAAAGTTGTTAGAAATCTGAACCTGGCTTTAGTTAAGAGAAGTTGCCACTGCTTATTTCCTGTTCATAAACTTTTATAGGGCTTCTCTGGTGGATCAGTAGTAAAGAACCTCTCTGCCAATACAGGAGACTCAGGTTTGATCCCTGGGTTGGGAAGATCCCCTGGAGTAGGAAATGACAACACACCGCAGTATTTCTTGCCTGGAAAAGTCCATGGACAGATAAGCCTGGCAAGCTATAGTCCATGGAGTCTCAGAGTCAGACATGACTGAGCATAAGCATGAAACTTTACTTCCTTAAGTGTTTTACCTGTATTTCCATCTGTCCATGTCGTTGAATTGTATAGACAATCTAGGTTGTTGTTGTTTAGTTACTAAGTCTTATGTGACTCTTTGAGACTCCATGAACTATAGCCCATAGTACTGACTCTTTGTAACACCATGAACCACAGCATGCCAGGCTTCCCTGTCTGTCCATCACCAATGCCCAGAGTCCACCCAAACCCATGTCCATCGATCAGTGATGCCATCCAACCATCTCATCCTCTGTTGTCCCCTTCTCCTCCTGCCCTCTCTTTGCATCAGGTGGCCAAAGTATTGGAGTTTCAGCTTCAACATCAGTTGTTCCAATGAACACCCAGGACTGATCTCCTTTAGGATGGACTAGTTGGATCTTCTTGCAGTCCAGGGGACTCTCAAGAGTCTTCTCCAATACCACAGTTCAAAAGCATCAATTCTTCAGCGCTCAGCTTTCTTCACAGTCCAACTCTCACATCCATACATGACCACTGGAAAAACCATAGCCTTGACTAGACGGACCTTTGTTGGCAAAGTAATGTCTCTGCTTTTTAATATGCTGTCTAGGTTGGTCATAACTTTTCTTCCAAGGAGTAAGCGCCTTTTAACTTCCTGGCTGCAGTCACCATCTGCAGTGATTTTGGAGCCCCCAAAATAAAGTCTGACACTGTTTCCACTGTTTCCCCATCTATTTGCCATGAAGTGATGGGATCAGATGCCATGATCTTAGTTTTCTGAATGTTGAGCTTTAAGCCAACTTTTTCACTCTCTTCTTTCACTTTCACCAAGATGCTCTTTAGTTTTTCTTCACTTTCTGCCATAAGGGTGGTGTCATCCACATAGCTGAGATTATTGACATTTCTCCTGGCAATCTTGATTCCAGCCTGTGCTTCCTCCAGCCCAGCATTTCTCATGATGTACTCTGCATATAAGATAAACAAGCAGGGTGACAATATACAACCTTGATGTTCTCCTTTTCCTATTTGGAACCAGTCTGTTGTTCCATGTCCAGTTCTAACTGTTGCTTCCTGACCTGCACATAGGTTTCTCAAGCTGTCTCTTATACACATCTTCAACATCCTCCACCAGAAAGCCCAGCATTTCTCATGATGTACTCTGCATATAAGATAAACAAGCAGGGTGACAATATACAACCTTGATGTTCTCCTTTTCCTATTTGGAACCAGTCTGTTGTTCCATGTCCAGTTCTAACTGTTGCTTCCTGACCTGCACATAGGTTTCTCAAGAGGCAGGTCAGGTGGTCTGGTATTCTCATCTCTTTCAGAATTTTCCACAGCTTATTGTGATCCACACAGTCAAAGACTTTGGCATAGTCAATAAAGCAGAAATAGATGTTTTTCTGGAACTCTCTTGCTTTTTCCATGATCCAGTGGATGTTGGCAATTTGATTTCTGGTTCTTCTGCCTTTTCTAAAACCGGCTTGAACATCTGGAAGTTCACGGTTCACATATTGCTGAAGCCTGGCTTGGAGAATTTTAAGCATTACTTTACTAGCATGTGAGATGAGTGCAATTGTGCAGTACATCTGTATAAAAAAAGCCCTAGATGTAGGTAGAGTAGCTACTATGGCCAGAGCCTGGGGATGAGCCTCAAGCAAGGTGAGATAGTCCCATTTCTCAGGTTGGGTAAACTGAGGCAAAAGGGTGCGTGAAGAAGGAGCACCTTCTGTCCAAGGCTGAAGTTGAGGACATCATGAGTGATATGCAGCCCAAGGGCAGTGGATGCCTAGAGAGGGCTGCCTGTGGAGAGTTTGGGCCAGGACACTCCTAGTTTCTTTCCTGGGCATCTGGCAGCTGGTCTGCCAGTGCTGGCTTACATGCCACTCCGTGAGGCTGAAGAGGAACATACAGGGTTTCTACCGTAATCTCTTAGTGGATCCAGGAGAGGACTTTGTGGAAGGGCAGGCAGTGTGTGGCAGTGGGGGTAGTGTGAGCTTTGCTGTAAGAAGGACTGACACTTGCCAGTTCTGAGAGATAAGTTGAAAAAAAGAAGTCGTGTTCAAGGCTTGTGTGAGATGGGAGGTGATCGTCAAGGATGCTGGCGTAGCAGCCACAGCCCCACCCCTGCTCCTCGTAAGCCTTCCTAGGCGGGCTCTCCCCATGGAGTGGTGGGAGAATGGCCACTTTCTCCTGCCAGATGTGGGAATAGACAAGAGCATCTGAGCTTTGCGGCTGCTTATTTTCGCACCAGTTCAACTGGCATGCTGGAGAAGGCGATGGCCCCCACTCCAGTGCTCTCGCCTGGAAAATCCCATGGACAGAGGAGCCTGGTCGGCTGCAGTCCGTGGGGTCGCTAGGAGTCGGACACGACTGCGCGACTTCACTTTCACTTTTCACTTTAAGGCATTGGAGAAGGAAATGGCAACACACTCCAGTGTTCTTGCCTGGAGAATCCCAGGGACGGGGGAGCCTGGTGGGCTGCCGTTGATGGGGTCGCACAGAGTCGGACACGACTGAAGCGACTTAGCAGCAGCAGTTGGCATGCAGCTACCCTCCACATCGGAGCCTATGAGCACAATAACTGAAAAGAAAGAAGGAAAAGAAATTGAAGTCGCTAGGTCGTGTCTGACTCTGCGATCCCATGGACTGAAGTCCGCCAGGCTCCTCCGTCCATGGAATTCTCCAGGCAAGAATACTGGAGTGGATTGCCATTTCCTTCTCCAGAGGATCTTCCCGACCCAGGGATTGAACCCAGGTCTCCCGCATTGGAGGCAGATGCTTTAACCTCTGAGGCACCAGGGAAGCCTGTATCTATGGGCCTCCCTGGGGGTGCTAATGGTAAAGAACTCCCCTCCCAATGCTGGAGACCCCAGAGATGCAGATTGGATCCTTGGGTTGGGAAGATCCCCTGGAGGAGGGCATGGAAATCCATTCCAGTATTCTTCCCTAGAGAATCCTATGGACAGAGGAATGGTCTGTAGGGTCACAAAGAACTGGACATGTCTGAAGTGACTTAGCACACAAGTGTGTGTATATATATATATATATAATATAGATTGTATATATCTATATTATATATAGATATATTTATGTGAAAGTCGCTCAGTCATGTCCAACTCTTTGTGACCCCATGGTCTATACAGTCCATGGAATTCTCTAGGCCAGAATACTGGAGTGGGTAGCCTTTCCCTTCTCCAGGGGATCTTACCAACCCAGGGATTGAACCCAGGTCTCCCAAATTGCAGGCGGATGCTTTACCAACTGAGCCACAAGGGAAGCCCAAATATATTTATACATAAACTTTATATTCAAGCAGTTTTGGGTGAACAGCAGAATTATGTGGAAAGCACGGCAATTTGTCGTATACTCCCTCACCCCCCTATACACCTACAACCTCCCCTGCCGTCAACATCCTCCACCAGAGGGGACGCTTGTTACACCTGTGAACCTACCTTAATGCGTCATGAACACCTGAAGTCCACAGTTTATGTTAGGGTTCACTCTTGGTTTATTTCTATGGGTTTGGGCAAATGTGTAATGGTGTGTATCCATCACTGACATACCATGTGGAGTAGTTACTCTGCCTTAACAAATGCTCTGTGCTCCATTGTTCATCCTCCCCTCCTGCTTAACGCCTGCCATCCGTGGATCTTTTTTCTGACTCCACAGTTTAACCACTTCCACAGTTTGATATAGTGAGGCTCATACGGAATGTAGCCTTTGCAAAGTGGATTCTTTCACTTACGGGAGAGGCATTTAAATATGTATTTAAGGTTCTTCTGAGTCTTTTTGGTTTGTTAACTCATTTCCTTTTAGCCCTGAATAACATTTCACTGTCTGGATGGATGTTGGTTGGTTTATTTATCCGGTCGCCTACTAAGGGGCGTCTTGGTTTCTCCTGTGTTTTGGTAAGGATAGATAAGGCAGTCTGCTTTTAAAGGCAGTCTCTTTTATGCTATTTTCTTTTAAGTAAAGCTTTCTGTAAAAATGAAAAGCAAGTAGAATTTGGATGTTGCAGATACCAAGGAGATAGAGAGGAGGAGCCTGGGTATTCGGGATGTTGAGGACCATTGGGTCATCTGATGTCTGGATCCCTTGTGTTCATCTCTTATCCAGACTGCAGTAGGCCTGGAAATGTCCTTTTCTGATGGACAACATATCAGTGACAATAAAAATTTTTTTCTTCCCTTTTATATTTATTTTTGTGTTTCTTTTCATTTTTTTCCTTCTAGTTTAACATTTAACTTTTTTGGCAGTGGCAATTTAAAGGTGATCAGATTAAAATGAAACATGAAAGTTGTTAGAAATCTGAACCTGGCTTTAGTTAAGAGAAGTTGCCACTGCTTATTTCCTGTTCATAAACTTTTATAGGGCTTCCATAGTGGATCAGTAGTAAAGAACCTCTCTGCCAATGCAGGAGACTCAGGTTTGATCCCTCGGTTGGGAAGATCCCCTGGAGTAGGAAATAGCAACCCACTGCAGTATTTCTTGCCTGGAAAAGTCCATGGACAGATAAGCCTGGCAAGCTATAGTCCATGGAGTCTCAGAGTCAGACATGACTGATCATAAGCATGAAACTTTTACTTCTTTAAGTGTTTTACCTGTATTTCCATCTGTCCATGTCGCTGAATTGTATAGACAATCTAGGTTGTTGTTGTTTAGTCACTAAGTCTTATGTGACTCTTTGAGACTCCATGAACTATAGCCCATAGTTCTGACTCTTTGCAACACCATGAACCACAGCATGCCAGGCCTCCCTGTCTGTCCATCACCACCTCCCAGAGTCCACCCAAACCTATGTCCATCGATCAGTGATGCCATCCAACCATCTCATCCTCTGTTGTCCCCTTCTCCTCCTGCCCTCAATCTTTCCCAGCACCAGGGTCTTTTCAAATGAGTCAGCTCTTCACATCAGGTGGCTAAAGTATTGGAGTTTCAGCTTCAACATCATTCCTTCCAAAGAACACCCAGGACTGATCTCCTTTAGATGGACTAGTTGGATCTTCTTGCAGTCCAGGGGACTCTCAAGAGTCTTCTCCAATACTACAGTTCAAAAGCATCAATTCTTCAGCACTCAGCTTTCTTCACAGTCCAACTCTCACATCCATACATGACCACTGGAAAAACCATAGCCTTGACTAGACGGACCTTTGTTGGCAAAGTAATGTCTCTGCTTTTTAATATGCTGTCTAGTTTGGTCATAACTTTCCTTCCAAGGAGTAAGCGTCTTTTAATTTCCTGGCTGCAGTCACCATCTGCAGTGATTATCCAACTCTCACATCCATACATGACCACTGGAAAAACCATAGCCTTGACTAGACGGACCTTTGTTGGCAAAGTAATGTCTCTGCTTTTTAATATGCTGTCTAGTTTGGTCATAACTTTCCTTCCAAGGAGTAAGCGTCTTTTAATTTCCTGGCTGCAGTCACCATCTGCAGTGATTTTGGAGCCCCCCAAAATAAAGTCTGACACTGTTTCCACTGTTTCCCCATCTATTTGCCATGAAATGATGGGACCAGATGTCATGACCTTAGTTTTCTGAATGTTGAGCTTTAAGCCAACTTTTTCACTCTTTTCTTTCACTTTCATAAAGAGGCTCATTAGTTTTTCTTCACTTTCTGCCATAAGGGTGGTGTCATCTGCCTATCTGAGGTTATTGACATTTCTCCTGGCAATCTTGATTCCAGCCTGTGCTTCCTCAAGCCCAGCATTTCTCATGATGTACTCTGCATATAAGATAAACAAGCAGGGTGACAATATACAACCTTGATGTTCTCCTCTTCCTATTTGGAACCAGTCTGTTGTTCCATGTCCAGTTCTAACTGTTGCTTCCTGACCTGCATATAGGTTTCTCAAGAGGCAGGTCAGGTGGTCTGGTATTTCCATCTCTTTCAGAATTTTTCACAGCTTATTGTGATCCACACAAGTCAAAGACTTTGGCATAGTCAATAAAGCAGAAATAGATGTTTTTCTGGAACTCTCTTGCTTTTTCCATGATCCAGCATATGTTGGCAATTTGATTTCTGGTTCTTCTGCCTTTTCTAAAACCAGCTTGAACATCTGATAGTTCACGGTTCACATATTGCTGAAGTCTGGCTTGGAGAATTTTAAGCTTTACTAGCATGTGAGATGAGTGCAATTGTGCAGTACATCAGTATAATAAAAGCTCTAGATGTAGGTAGAGTAGCTACTATGGCCAGAGCCTGGGGATGAGCCTCAAGCAAGGTGAGATAGTCCCATTTCTCAGGTTGGGTAAACTGAGGCAAAAGGGTGTGTGAAGAAGGAGTACCTTCTGTCCAAGGCTGAAGTTGAGGACATCATGAGTGATATGCAACCCAAGGGCAGTGGATGCCTAGAGAGGGCTGCCTGTGGAGGGTTTGGGCCAGGACACTCCTAGTTTCTTTCCTGGGCATCTGGCAGCTGGTCTGCCAGTGCTGGCTTACATGCCACTCCATGAGGCTGAAGAGGAACATACAGGGTTTCTACCGTAATCTCTTAGTGGATCCAGGAGAGGACTTTGTGGAAGGGCAGGCAGTGTGTGGCAGTGGGGGTAGTGTGAGCTTTGCTGTAAGAAGGACTGACACTTGCCAGTTCTGAGAGATAAGTTGAAAAAAAGAAGTCGTGTTCAAGGCTTGTGTGAGATGGGAGGTGATCGTCAAGGATGCTGGCGTAGCAGCCACAGCCCCACCCCTGCTCCTCGTAAGCCTTCCTAGGCGGGCTCTCCCCACGGAGTAGTGAGAGAGTGGCCACTTTCTCCTGCCAGATGTGGGAATAGACAAGAGCATCTGAGCTTTGTGGCTGCTTATTTTCGCACCAGTTCAACTGGCATGCTGGAGAAGGTGATGGCCCCCACTCTAGTGCTCTTGCCTGGAAAATCCCATGGACGGAGGAGCCTGGTGGGCTGCAGTCCATGGGGTCGCTAGAAGTTGGACATGACTGAGTGACTTCACTTTCACTTTTCACTTTCATGCATTGGAGAAGGAAATGGCAACCCACTCCAGTGTTCTTGCCTGGAGAATCCCAGGGACGGGGGAGCCTGGTGGGCTGCCGTCGATGGGGTCTCACAGAATCGGACTCGACTGAAGCGACTTAGCAGCAGCAGTTGGCATGCAGCTACCCTCCACATCGGAGCCTATGAGTACAATAACTGAAAAGAAAGAAGGAAAAGAAATTGAAGTCGCTAGGTCGTGTCTGACTCTTTGCGATCCCATAGACTGAAGTCCGCCAGGTTCCTCCATCCATGGAATTCTCCAGGCTAGAACACTGGAGTGGGTTGCCGTTTCCTTCTACAGGGGATCTTCCCGACCCAGGGATCAAACCCGGCTCTCCTGCACTGCAGACAGACTCCTTACTGTCTGAGCCACCAGGGGAGTCTCAGTAACTGATTGCCACCCTGAAGGAGGAATACGTTTATTTATTTTATTTATTATATGTTCACTTTAGTAGTGTTTTTGAAGTAAAATGCTGATGGTCAAAGCATAATTTTAGTGTGCAGTTATTTTCACAGTTTTTTTTTTTTTCCTAATACAGATAAATTAATGATAGATCATGTGAAAAAAAGATGATGGTCTTCTATTTTTCCATCTTACTGACTTCTCAGAATCTTACTTACTGTCTCCAAAATCTGCAATGTCAGGCTGGGGTTGTGCTCAAACAGAAGTTGTGTCAATTTAAATAAGATGTATTACGCTTGCCTTTTGTTTCCCGCTGCATGAGGCCTTTGGTGAATCCAAATTGGGCCTTTTTAATGTTCTCAGATTGCAGACATGGCTCTTTTTTAGCAAATGAGCAGAGGAAAGTTGGCAATCCTATTTGTTGGAAGCATTTGTTTTGAAGAAATCAGCTCAGACACTTTATATATGTTTGATCATCTCACCTATGTATTCTCACCAAGGAATTCAGTTTGTCTGGGGAGCAGATGAGACATGTTGCTGTCTCTAATGGTGGCTTTCTCATATATTTCATTTCAAATGTGCCGATTGGCTCACTCGTGTGTCTTTTCCTTGATCACATAGCCAGGAGAAAAGTGTGAAGGACAGCGTGGAGCCGTTGGTGAGGGGAAAGTGGTGCCAGCTGAAATTCAGCATTACTGAGCTAAAAATTGGGAGTCTTGAGTGGTGCTTGAAGGCACCGTTTTGAGAGCAGATCCTCACTTGGGTAACCTCTTAGACAGAAGTTTGTGATGAGTCGTAATGGATGATAATGTTAGAAAAACCACATCCGTCCACGTGCAGAGCTGTTATCACTGTTCCCATTTGGAGCTCTTCTCATCATCCTGTTAGCGCTACTTCAAGGGCACTTTCATCTCTTAAGTGTTAAATACCTACTTCGCTTCTTTATTCTCTTTGAATTATTTGGACCACACTATCTGAAGAGTGGTTTTTTTCAAAATTTCTGATAGTCAGAATGAATATGATACGTTCGTAAGTTAATCCCATGATATCTAGCGCATTCTCTCTGCTTGTGGCGAAGTACGTTTACCACCATCCCCACCGGGCTCCTGGCTGCTTTCTGAATGGCAGCTACTTGATCCCTGTACAGCTTTGAGCCTGACAGAGGGCCTGTCTTCTATGAGGGCAGATGGGGATGTGTTTTATGGAAAGGCTGATACTTAGTTCTGTTTTGCACAGTTCTAGTTAGCATCACCAACTCAATGGACATGCATCTGAGCAAATTCCGGGAGATAGCGAAAGACAAGCAAGCCTGGCTCGCTTCAATCCATGGGGTGGAAAAAAAGCCAGACACTACTTAGCGACTGAACAGCAACACCAAGTTAGAGTTAGAGAAACCCTTGTATTTTGGACCAAGCATAGCACCTGCCATTTAGGAAGGACCTTTAAATAGGTTTTATGAAAAAGCTAACATTTTGTTCTCTTTTGAATAATTTTCGTTAGAATGAAGGGCTCCCATTGTTGTTTGTTTCATCCTGCATTCAAATCTAGCTTCTTTTTTCTACCTGGGGCAAAGCGCTGAAGGACATTCCTTGGATGCAGTGTCTGCCTGTGTCACCTCCTGTTTGGACCTGGGGAAAGCCTCTAAGAATATGGTGTGTGAGCCCCACCAAGGATTTTTGGTTGTTCAAAGAATGCTGATAGTTGTAAAACCGTTAAGCAATTTTTCACTGGAGCCAAATGCAAAACAAGTAACAACCAGAAAGCAAAGTGATCAAACCAAATAAGTAGCAAACATTTCAGGAAGATGCCCGGAGGAGGGCATGGCAACCCACTCCAGTGTTCTTGTCTGGAGAGTCCCATGGACAGAGGAGCCTGGTGGGCTACAGTCCACGGGGTCGCAAAGAGTCAGACACAGCTGAAACAACTTAGCAGCAGCAGCGACCATTTCAGAAGGTGTTTTTGCAAACAAAGTTCAATTCAGTTCAGTTCAGTCGCTCAGTCGTGTCCGACTCTTTGCGACCGCATGAATCACAGCACGCCAGGCCTCCCTGTCCATCACCAACCCCTGGAGTTCACTCAGACACATCCATTGAGTCTTTGATGCCATCCAGCCATCTCATCCTCTGTCGTCCCCTTTTCCTCCTGCCTCCAATCCCTCCCAGCATCAGAGTCTTTTCCAATGAGTCAACTCTTCACATGAGGTGGCCAAAGTATTGGAGTTTCAGCTTCAGCATCAGTCCTTCCAATGAACGCCCAGGGCTGATCTCCTTTAGGATGGACTGGTTGGATCTCCTTGCAGTCCAAGGGACTCTCAAGAGTCTTCTCCAACACCACAGTTCAAAAGTATCAGTTCTGCAGCGCTCAGCTTTCTTCACAGTCCAACTCTCACACCCATACATGACCACTGGAAAAACCATAGCCTTGACTAGATGGACCTTTGTTGGCAAAGTAATGTCTCTGTTTTTCAATATGCTATCTAGTTTGGTCATAACTTTCCTTCCAAGGAGTAAGCGTCTTTTAATTTCATGGCTGCAGTCACCATCTGCAGTGATTTTGGAGTCCAAAAAAAGTTATGTTGATTTAAAACCCAATAGAACACAGGAAGAGAGTTCTTACTAAAATTTATTCACTTCAGAAGGAACTTCATAACACTTTCCCCAATTTTTGACCTGATGCTGAATTTTGCATAGATTTAAATATCTTTCTGTTTCCAGAAAAGACTCTATAATGGGCATATTTTATTTGAGGATATAAAAAATATTTGCTGTCAATGCTTGAGATCTGTGGACACACAAGCAGTGTGTTAGAGAACACAGGCTGGGTCAGTTTAGGAGTTAACTCGAGGACACGACCTTGTGCAGGTGTGTGGCCGGCATATACTATACACAGATGCTAGTATCAACGGACACAGGGTTGAGGCTAGTCACTGATTTTCCTGACTTGAGAGCAGTAATGAAAAATACGGTCACAAATAGTAGGAATAGTGGCATTGGAATGTGTGTGCTTAGTCGCTCAGTCATGTCTGACACTTTGCGGCCCCATGGACTCTTGTCTATCAGGCTCTTCTATCCATGGGATTTCCCAGGCAAGAATACTGGAGTGGGTTGCCATTTCCTTCTCCAGGAGATCTTCCCAGCCCAGGGACTGAACTCCTGTCTCTTGTGCCCCCTGCCTTGGCAGGCAGATTCTTTACCGCTGAGCCTCCCGGGAAGCCCTGGTGATAGAGTATGGCAGGTCAAAGTGGACTTTCACAACAAGCTTCCCTGTAAAAGGTGGTGCATTTAGCATCTGGAGCTGTTTTCTTTATAAGTGGAAGTTACATGTTGTTTAATACTCAGCGGGGCCATCTGGAAGTATGGGTGTTCCAGCTTCATCTCAGTTCACCTGCAGATGGAGATGCCCATCTAGACAGATTGTGTGTTTCCAAAGAGGGAGCAGGGAGAGAGTGATTCAAGCCCAGGTGGGGATGGAGTAGCCTCACAGGTGAACACAGATGCAGCATATGTTCCCCATGTGTGCTGCGCTAAGTCACTTCAGTTGTGTCTGTTTCTTTGAGACCCCATGGACTATAGCCCCCAGGCTCCTCTGTCCACGGGATTCTCCAGGTGAGAATACTGGAGTGGGTTTCTGCGCCCTCCTCCAGGGGCTCTTCAGAATTCAGAGATTAAACCAGCATCTCCTATGTCTCCTGCATTGGCAGGTGGGTTCTTTACCATTAGTGCCAGCTAGGAAGCCCTGAAAGAATGCAACCATGGGAAATGTGGGGGAAGGTAACTCTTCTTTGCCCATTGAAGTGGGAAAAGGATGCTGGCTTTCCCAGTGTGCTTTAATGCTGTATTTTGATGAAATTTTAAGCAATGCAATTCTAGAGTAGGAAATGGCAATCCACTCCAGTATTCTTGCCTGGAGACTCCCATGGACAGGGGAGCCTGGCGGGCTACAGTCCATGGGATTGCAAAGAGTTGGACACAACTGAGCACTGAGCACAAGCAATGCAATCAGATAGAAAAGGAGATAAGAAAATATGAACGCTGAGGCAGAGAATGTAAAATTATTCTTCATTATGTTGTGTTTTGGCCCTCAAAACACAAGATAATCAACTACAAGTTTTTGGAGGAAATGAGTTCAGTCAGGTTACAAATTATGAAATAAATCTGTAAAAGTCAATGATTTTCTATTTACCAGCAATAAATGATGAATATAACAACATAATGTGACCCCATTCATGATAGCAGTACAACTACAAAATAGATAAGAGCTAAATGAACGTATAGGACCCACATAGCTCTTTGGTGATTCCTGGTGTTGATGTTGCTTTTCCTGAGGTTCTTGGTCATTAAGTCATCCTGTGAGCCTGGAACCTTCTATCTGTGGTTGCTGTTTGGCTTTCTGTGCTTGCAGTCTATTGACCGAAGATGATGGGTTTGGGTGTACAGCAGGGGTATTGTTTTCTTGTGCCTCCTGGGTGTCAACAGTCACTCTGGGTACATCCCTCTCTCTCTGGTCTAAGTGCTGGTGGACCATGCCAGGAGCAGATGCTTCTGCTGCTTAACCCAGGGTAGGGGTGGTGGGCACCACTGTTTAGAGGTTCTGAAGGGGTCCCCCAACTAATCCGCAAGGCCTTCGTTCTCTTGCTCATCACTGCGTGCGTCGCTTCTGACCTTGCAGTAGCCCCAGAGGCACCGTGGTGTTTCCTGGCAGTCTTCTCAGGTCCTATTGGAGATTAGGAGTTCCTCTGTTCATGTGAGTTGATTTCCTTTCTATCTCAATATTCCGGGCCTGCATGGCGCTTTCTTTTCATCTTTCGGCACTTTGACGATCATTGTCGTTTAAGCGCACATGTCCCTTTTGTCATTTCCAGCGTCCCCAGAATGGGAAGAAGAGGCAGATAGCCAGGATCAGAACCCTGAACTAAGCACGGTTTCCCACAGCTTTCCCTGGGGAGGGTTGCCAGATAAAACACAGGGTGCCTATTTGAATTTGAGCTTCAGATAAACAATGCGTAATTGTGTTGGTATAAATCTGCCCTGTACTTACCCTAAAAAAAGTATCCACTGTTTATCTGAAATTTACATTTAACCTAAAAAAAATTGTGTGTTGTTTATTTTCTTTGCAATTCCAGTTCAGCTGCACATTCTGTGTTTTTATTTGCTAATTCTGCTGAGCCTACCCAGGTGTCTGGTGAACACACGCTGCACTGACTGTAGAGGGACATGTGTGATGGAGGGCCGGAGGGGCAAGAGGTAGTGACGCATACTTTAGGGAGCTGAAGGAGGGCCCCCCTAGAGCTCTGGCAGTGCAGACCCTTTAAATACATTTGCTTTGAGAAATGGACCAAATGAAATGGTAGTTGAACCAAGACTGACTTACTTTGTTTTCTCAGTCCCGTTCTTGAGGGTTCTACCCTCATGACCTAATCAATTTCACCTCCTAACCCCGTCACATTTGAATTCAGGAGAGACACAAACCATTTTATTTTCTTGGGCTCCAAAATCGCTGTGCATGGTCACTGCAACCAGGAAATTAAAAGACACTTGCTCCTTGGAAGAAAAGCTATGACCAACCTAGACAGCATATTAAAAGGCAGAGACATTACTTTGCCGACAAAGGTCCGTCTAGTCAAAGCTATGGTTTTTCCAGTAGTCTTGTATGGATGTGAGAGTTGCAATATAAAGAAAGCTTAGCACTGAAGAATTGATGCTTTTAAACTGTGGTGTTGGAGAAGACTCTTGAGAGTCCCTTGGACAGCATGTAGATCAAATTAGTCAATCCTAAAGGAAATAGCCCTGAGTATTCACTGGAAGGACTGAGGCTGAAGCTGAAGCTCCAGTAGTTTGGCTAGCTAATTTGAAGAACTGACTTATTTTAAAAGACCCTGATGCTGAGAAAAGTTGAGGGCAGGAGAAGAAAGGGGTGACAGGGGATGAGATGGTTTGATGGCATCACCAACTCAATGGACATGAGTTTGAGCAAACTCCAGGAGACAGTGATGGACAGGGAAGCCTGGTGAGCTGCAGTCCATGGGGCTGCAAAGAGTCAGACACGGCTTAATGACTGAACAACAACAACAGCAGCAGCGGCAACAAATCTTCAGACCCTAGCAATAATTAAGTATACGATTATTCCAGATGATATTTAAGCGTGAATAAATGAATTTCTAACAATGAATATACTGATATAATGATAAATAGCACTTCAAGTGGGAGACCCTGTAGTCTCCCGAGTTAGTCATAGCACTTTGCTTGAAATGTAAAATACTTCTTCTGTTGTTTTATTAAAATGCACTCTTTAATTACAGTTTTTTTAGACCTTCCACTTAGCATCATTAACTTCAAAGATGTTAAATGTTGACTGTGACAGCTAGCTAACTAGCTGTTTGCTTACAGCCTCCTGATAACATGCTAAATAAGAACAAGTGTGTTAAAACAAAGAGATCACATGAGAAATTTTAATATTTTTCTGACTGTGGGAGGCCAATGAAGTAATGTTAGTGGCTAATTATTATTGACGTATTTGTCAAGTGATTCTAAGAACTATAAACGCAGCTTTCATTTTCATTTATCAGAAGAACATGGAGGACATGCTTTGCCTTTATTTTTGGAAAAAAATTCTTTATAAAATTTTCATATTTTGATGGTTTCAGGTTCGAAATCTGTTTGTTTTTCCTCTGAAAAATCTGTAGGTATCAGAAATTCAGTTTTGCCTTTTTTATTATTCTCAGGGAACAGCATTTTGAGTTAATTTTCCCTGGGACCCCTGCATTGCAGAATGATTCTGTGAATAAAGAATTAGCTCCCAAAGAGTTGGCACATTTAAAGTCATATTATTTTCTATCTGTTCAGCGTATGTTGGCTACGCGGTCTCTGTCAGGTGGAAAGGAGTACTTGACCTTGACATTATCTCTACCTTTAATAGGTTTTCTATTCTTGGTCTCATCCCTCACAGCTGCTTTTTTCCCCTACCCCCTAAATCTTAGAATATTTATTTTTTTTAAATGCACTCGTTGGGACTTCCCTCGTGGTCTAGCACTTGAGACTTTGCCTTCCAGTGCAGAGGGTACAGGTTCGATCCTTGATCAGGGAGCTAATATTCCACAAGCCTCATGAGCAAAAAACCAAAACGTAAAACATAGGCAATAATGTAACAAATTCAATAAAGATTTTAAAAATGGCCCTTATTGAAAAATTAAAAAGCAAACAAAAAAACTGCCCTCCTTTTGTGACTTATGCTTTTCCGTCTTTGGGTCTAATTTACTTTTCTCCCCTGAATCTTCTGATATGTAAGAATTTCAGAACTTGGCTAGTACATACCAGGGCAAGGGGAAACCAGCAAATAAAACAGAAATACCACTCAGAATTCTTATTGCAGCATATTCAGCTAACTTTATTTGAATGGTTAGTAATCTGCTCTCTTGTGGCTATACATTCTTTCTGTTCTGCCACATTTGTTTTTGATACATCATATTAAGTCCGTATGGGTAATGCACAATTTTTAAATGTGCTCTGAGCTTTATTCGGAATTTTGTAATAGATAGTATATTTGTTGTGCTCAGACTCATCAACTTCTTTCTGTTTCCCTTATAGTTTGGCTTGTCACTCACTCTGGTAAACAGAATTGGAAACCAGGGCCTAGGTTTCCAGGTAGTTTATGAGAATGAATATATAAATCCTTGCCTTATTGAGAAACTGAGAGAAGAGTGAGAAGGGAGAGAGAGAGGAGGAGGAGTTGAGGGAAGTAAATGATAAGGGGACCAGAAGGGGAGAACCGGGGAAGAGAGAGTCGGAGAGATTGAGAGGCATGTGGACAGAGGCCGAGAAAGAAAAATGGAGAAGAGATGGAGGGAGCCCCTCAAAGAGAGAGAACCAAGAGAGAGAGAAGGAAAGGAGAGAGAAAGAGGTGATGGAGGGAGAGCTAACGGCAACCAGCAAGTCTCAGAGTGATGAGGTGATAATCTTTGCTCTGTGGATGCCATCAACAAGAAGTCTGGGCATAACTAAAGTGCATCTGAATCCAAATCAGTGTCTTGATAATTTCCTGCCATATTTAATGTGGTAGGGTCACAACAGGAAGCAAATGAACAGCCCTTTGAGGTTTGGATTTAATTTAGTCTGTGCTCTTCATGAATTTTTAAATTTCTAAGAATTTCATAAATGCAAGTGGAGAGAAAGAAGCTCCATTCAATGCCCTAGAATACATGATCAATAAAGCCCAGTTCTGTCAGTGTTGAAGGCCCTGATAGAGCAAATTCCCACCCGTGGGAAACAGGTTTCAGGGTCCCTACCCGGTTTCCAATTCCCCTTCAGTTCTTACTCCCTTTACTGGTGGTGGGCTGGGCTGGTCCATCCTCTCACCCCCTGAGAACCAACTGTGTGCATCTCTTCCCATCCCCACGTCCAGTGACCTCCTGTGGGTAGCTTGAAGTGGGCCCCAGTGGGAGCATTTACACCATGGAAATTGACAAATGCTAATGATCGTGGTCCCCAGGAAATCAGGAAACAGAGACCAACATGCCTCTGGGTGCCCCTTGTTCCTTTCAGTGACCAGTATGTGTATCACTTGTTACTGGGCACCCACAAGAGGCTGTTTCCCCTCCTACCTCCCTCCCACCCAGAATAGTGACCTCTAAGGATGCCCACTCTAGTCATTGAGTATCTTATAGATATCTTGATTTTTCTCTCATCTTCAGTCAAAATTTATTTGCCCCAAGTTCCATTCTTATGGGCTTCCTTGGTGGCTCAGACAGTAAAGAATCTGCCTGCAACGCAGGAGACCCAGATTTGATCCTCGGGTTGGGAAGATTCCCTGGAGAAGGGAATGGCTACCCACTCCGGTATTATTGCCTGGAGAATTCCTTGCCTGGAGAATCCCTTGGACAGAGGAGCCTGGTGGGCTACTGCTCTGTATTAGGAGGCCTCTGATTCCCTTGATACAAGGCCCTACCACTGCATGGAATTAATAGAATATTGCTTCTAGGGGCCACATTAAAAAACATGACAAAGACCTTCTGGGTCTTCTGGAGTCAGATAAACCCATCACCTGAATTGAGGCAATGGGAGGTCTCTTCAGCTCTGAGATACATTTTGGTGTCATCCGAATCTACCTGTGTGTACCCCTGACCTTGGACAACACAACCAAAAGCACATTAAAGGACAGAAGAAAAGTATATTTGTGTGAAAGTGAAAGTGTTCATTGCTCAGTTGTGTCCGGCTCTTCACGACCCCACGAACTATAGCCCACCAGGCTCCTCCATCCATGGGATTTTCCAGGGTGGGTTGCCATTTCCTTCTCCAGGAGATCTTCCTGATGCAGGGGTTGAACCTGGGTCTCCTGCATTGCAGGCAGACTCTTCACCATCTGAGCCACCAGGAAGCCCCATGTTTGTGTAGACCAAGATAATTTGGGGGACAGTGCAATTTCATGAGAAGCTGAGATCCTATATTTTGTTTATCAAATCATCAGTTCAGTCACGGGAAACATAAATGTTTGGAGATATGATTTCTATTTTGTGCTTTTGTGAGGGCCATCTGACTGACCCCGTATGTCCATGAAGGCTAAGATAGATGTCTCTGTGCATTTCAAATCTTTCTCTAGAGGGTTTGTAGGGCTATGCTGTTTGTTTAGTCAGTCAGTTCAGTCACTCAGTTGTGTCTCCCCCATGTGAGGGAGGAGACACATGCCTCCCCCAGTGAGGCTCCCAGGTTCAACCCCATTTCTACTGCAGTTTGATACAAAAGAAACAGACTCACAGACTTAGAAAACAGACTTATGGTTACCAAAGGGGAAAGGTGGTTGTTGTCATTGTTCAGTTGCGTCTGACTCTTTGAGACCCCATGGGCTGTGGCATGCCAGGCTTCCCTGTCCTTCACCAGCACCTGGAGCTTGCTCAGACTCATGTCCATTGACTCGGTGAAGCCATACAGCCATCTCATCCTCTGTTGTCCCCTTCTCCTCCTGCCTTCAATCTTTCCCAGCATCAGGGTCTTTTCCAATGAGTCAGTTCTTCTCATCAGGTGGCCAAAGTATTGAAGTCTCAGCTTCAGCATCAATCCCTCCAATGAATATTCAGAACTGATTTCTTTTAGGATTGACTGATTGGATCTCCTTGCAGTTCAAGGGACTCTCAAGAGTCTTCTCCAATACCACAGTTCAAAAGCATCAGTTCATTGGTGCTCAGGTTTCTTTATAGTCCAACTCTCAAGACAAGAATACTGGAGTGGTTTGCCATTCCCTTCTCCAGTGGACCACATTTTGTCAGAACTCTCCACCATGACCCATTCATCTTGGATGGCCCTACATAGCATGGCTCATAGTTTCATTGAGTTATATAGGGCTGTGGTCCATGTGATCAGTTTGGTTAGTTTTCTGTGGTTGCATTTGTTTAGAGAGGAGGGCATCTCCTTATTGGAATCTTGTCAGTGGCCTTCCAGGGAACAACTCATCTGTCTTAGCATCTAAATTTCCTTGTGCCTTTGAACAAGTGAATGGGACCAAAAAAAAAAAAAAAGCAGGGGAGGGAAAGACAGTGAAAGGGAAAAGAAACTGAAGTATAGACTATAAACAGAGACAAAGCAACTTACAAAAAAAAACAAAACAGGAAGATGAAATTTCTGATGGTTTAAGCAGAACTCTCTCGAATTTCCAATGGTTTGTCCCAGTCAACAAAACTATGTTGGTTTAGATAGTCTTTTTAGTGGTGGCATTTCCGCCCCCGCCCAATTTGGCCATCACAGCCTATGGAGCTCAGAGATGATTCCTGACTGACAGGACACGTTGTGACCTGGACCAAAATAACCCCTTCTCCTGCAAAAGAAGTCTACATACTATGGTTCCCATTCCCTAAATTGAGGGCAAGAAGTAAACGGAATGGTGCTGCGTCTATGACACCAGGCATGTGTTTATACCACGTTTTCCAGTCTCTGAGTGGTTAGGATGGGACCACTCATCACCAATGGTCATCAACTGTGCCTGTCCAGGTGTCAACGCATCTACATTTTACCTGGTGGGGTCCCTCCTCACCTTGCCCGGGGCTGAGGATGGAAAGTGAGAAGGGGCTGGGGTGAGAAGGCTGCGGCCCAGGCCTCTGATTTACACACCTCTCCCACGCCTCTCTGTTCTCTGCGAGGCGGCTAAGTTATGAGTCTGTGGCTCTCCTGCGCTGTTTTTTTTCCCTCCTCCACAGGCTGGAGGACCACTTACGCTTCACATCTTCCAGCTTGAAAGGCAATGAGCACAGATTTGTGACGTACAATTTTCCTGATTAATTGAAGAATACACAGGGCTTATTTCCACCCACAAGAGCAGGGTTGCCACCAAAAACGAATCTAATTGGCTAAATAAATAACCTCGAGGTTTTATAGCCTGCAGCCTTTTGCTTTATTGAATTATTAATGCTGTGTCCCCCTCCAAATCAGCAGTAGCTAATGACTGATTTGCCTGAGGCAGTTAATATTCTCCAATCAGTTGTAAATAGCCCTGATGACTTATTTTGCTAACGTTGAGCTTATCTTATTGGCTCGGCTCTCAAAACGGCTCTGGATTCAGGAACATAGGAAAAATTAAGCAAGTTGTAACATTGCATTAAAAAAAATAAACAAAAACACATTTGGTTGATTTCCTTCTGTTTAAAGCAGCAGTTCTTAACTGGGGGGCTCATTTTGACTCCCAAGGGACATTTAAATGGCCATGTCTGGAGATGGCTGGAGTTGTTCCAACTTGGGGTATGTGCACCAAGCGTGTCCAAGTGGAAGCCAGGGATGCTGAGAAAGGCACAGGACAGTTCCTTACGATGCAGGATTATCCAGATCCAGGTGCTACAGTGCTGTGGTTGAGATTCGTTGGTCTAAACAGATTCTTATGGTATTTTGGTAGCAACAGTTATATATACTCAGGTACCAGGCTTGGGGAGGGTAACAATGTGAGTGGGTATAAACACTGTTGCCCTGCGTGGTCTGTCGGAGCTCTATCTGTGGAGGTGGGCTAGTGGGAGATTGGGCCATGCCTGGCATGACTCTTCACCTAGAGATGGATAGATTGTAGTCAAGATTTGTTGTGGGGATGGAGAGCAGATAGTCCTCTCGTTCTGTATTCCTGTGTGAAGTGAGAAATAATGCCCCAAGAGGGATTTTATAGCTTAGCAAGAAAATCCTGTCCCATGCAGTGGCCAAACAGTGGCCACTTTGTTTTCTTACTTTATTCAGTTAAAGGTCAGACACTGTACACGGTATTTCTACATGGTTGATGTCGCTGAGGCCCAGGAACGGTGAGCCATGTGCCCTGCTCGCGGCTGACAAGTGGCAGGTCCATCCATGCCCATCCCGCGTCTCTGCTGTGTCTTCTCTTCCAATCCCTTGGGGAGAGAAATGCTGTTATCTTCAAATGACAGCAGGCGTTTTTGTCTTAGTCAAAGTTATGGTAAGGAATGATGAGGGATATATCAGCTGAAATGACATGCATGCAGTTAAAAATGAACCACGCATGTTGTCTGGAAGCTTGGGTAAGTTCTGGATGAGTTGAGCCAACTCAGCTCAAGGGGCAGAGTGTAGGTGGTTCGGAGGATTGCAGTCCTGACTCACGCAGCCTCCTGCCCACGGGGCTGTTAGTCTTCCAACATCCCCCTCCAGTGCTTAGTCTCTCACTTGGCGAGGAGGCGTCGGATCATCTTTATTAGTCAGAAAAGAAATATAAGAGGCAGTGAATAGTATGAAAAGCTGACTAGCCTCAGTCATCGTCAAGGATATTTAAACCATCAACTAATTTTCACCTATCAAATTGACAAAAATTTTTATAAACAATAGAAATCCCAGAGTGTGCAAAGGCTGATGTCAACCTAACAGCCACTAGGCAGTTTAGAACGTATCTATCAATGTTAATGGAGATAGATATGTTAATGGAGAAGGCAATGGCAACCCACTCCAGTACTCTTGCCTGGAAAATCCCATGGACAGAGGAGCCTGGTAGGCTGCAGTCCATGGGGTTGCACAGAGTCGGACATGACTGAAACAACTTAGCAGCATCAATGTTAATGGACCAGATGCTAACACATCTAGGAATTTATCCTGTGTTTATGCTCAGCTAATTGTGCAATGGTGGAGGATATTTACTGATCTCTTCTTTTAATGGGAGAAAAACCCAAGTGTCCACAAGAAGGGACATTTATAAGTGGTTTATAAAGTATGGATTCATACCTAGCCTTTAAGAAGATTGGGGCATATCTGTTTTTGCAAACATAGCAATGCATCTATGATATATTGAGTGAAAGAAATGTTATAAAATCACATGTGTAAATCTTTTTGTGTGCACATAAATACGTGGTGAATGAAAGAATATACACCAACCTTTTCTCAGTGACTGCCTCTGTAGGATGAATGGGATTGAGGTTGGGGAGAGGCTTTTTCCACTTTATATAATTTTATACTTTTACAAATGACTACCATATTAGGGCTAGTGGGGTAAAGAACCCACCTGCCAATTGAGGAGACATAAGAGATGCAGGTTTGATCACTGGCTTGGGAAGATCCCCTGGGAGGAGGGCAGGGCAACCCACTTCAGAATTCTTACCTAGGAAATCCCATGGGCAGAGGACTACAGTCCATAAGGTCTCAAAGAGTTGGACGTAACTGAAGTGACTTAGCATGCACCATATATTAGTGTAAAATAGAAAACCTTTTAAATCAAAAGCACTTATTGAGCACTGCCGGGTACTCTGCGTAACACTGATGGCCACATGGGAATGAAATTTTTTTTTCCTGCTATCAAGTAGCTTCCAGTCAAACTTTACAAAATACTTATTGGCCAGATTAAACCCATTTTCCATTTTTGGGGCCCTTAGTTACTTTGCTGCTCAGGACAGTTAGGTTAAGATAGAAATAGTGTCATTTGGCACTGTGCAAGCGAGTGATACTTTGCGTATTTCTGAAATGGTTTTTTGAATCATTATGACATAGGAATTAAATGTTATTCTAAAAGGTACATTTTCATCAAAATGTATTCTATGTGTGTCTCAATCAGAAATGCTCACACTGGAAAGCTGAGTATGTAGCTGGCGGTGGGAATGGGATTGATGAGCAGGATGCCTGTATGTCTTTCTTTTTAAAGTCTGTCGTTGTTGCTGTTTAGTTGCTAAGTCGTCTCTGGTGCTTTTCCACCCTGTGGAATGCAGCATGCTAGGCTCCCCTGTCCTTCATTACCTCCCAGAGTTTGCTCAAATTTATGTCCACTGAGTCGGTGATGCCATCCAACCATCTCATCCTCTGTCATCCCTTTCTCCTCCTGCCTTCAATCTTTCCCAGCATCAGGGTCTTTTCCACTGTCAGATCTTCCCATCAGGTGACCAGACTACTGGAGCTTCACCTCCAGCACCAATGAATATTTAGGGTTGGTTTCTTTTAGGATGGACTGGTTGGATCTCCTTGCAGTCCAAGGGACTCTGGAGTCTTCTCCAGTGCCACAATTCAAAGGTATCAATTCTTTGGCACTCAGCCTTCTGTATGGTCCAATTCTCACATCTATACATGACTACTAGAAAAACCATAGCTTTGACTATATTGACCTTCGTTAGCAAAGTTATGTCTTTGCTTTTTAATACGCTATGTTTGTCATTAACTTCCTTGGTAGCTCAGTGGAAAAGAATCTGCTTGCAGTGTAGAGACACAGGTTTGAACCCTGGATTAGGAAGATCCCCTGGAGAAGGGAATGGCAAGCTACTCCAGCATTCTTCCCTGGGAAATCTCATGGATAGAGAAGCCTGGCAAGCTACAGTCCATGGGGTCGCAAAAGAGTCGGACATGACTGAGCGACTAAGCGACAAGTGTTGTAATAGCTTTTCTTCCAAGGGGCAAGTGTTTTTTAATTTCATGACTGCAGTTACCATCCACAATGATTTAGGAGCCCAAGAAAATAAAATCTGTCACTGCTCCCACTTTTTATCAATCTACCTGCCATGAAGTGATGGGACCAGGTGCCACGATCTTAGTTTTTTGAGTGCTGAATTTTAAAGTCTAATGTTAGACTTTTAAAGTCTAGTTGAGGAAATAGAAAACACAGAAGGAAACGATACATCATACATATTGAGATAAGGGATGTGGAGGAAATGGGCACACTGGATTTTGACAGGGCTGTTCACAAGAGCCTCTCCACAGAGAGGACATTTGAAAGTAGAGAAAAAGAATGAGAAAGAAATCAACTGCACAAGCAGTGGGGAGATTTCCCTGTGTGAAATCATGGAGATACAAAAAGATCTCTTATGGATCAGCAGTTCCACTCCTGGGCATATATCTGAAAAAATGAAAATGAGTTCAAAAGCATGCATGCACCCAGTGTTCATAACAGCCTTATTTGCAATTGCCAAGATATGGAAGCAGCCTAAGTATCCATCAACAGATAGATGGATAAAGATGTGCTGTATATACCCAACGGAATGCTACTCAGCCACAAAAAAGAATGAAATTTGCCATCAGCAGCAACATGGATGGATTTAGAAGGCATTCAGTCAGTCAGTCAGTTCAGTCGCTCAGTCGTGTCCGACTCTTTGCGACCCCATGAATTGCAGCACGCCAGGCCTCCCTGTTCATCACCATCTCTCGGAGATCACTCAGACTCACATCCATTGAGTCAGTGATGCCATCCAGCCATCTCATCCTCGGTCGTCCCCTTCTCCTCCCGCCCCCAATCCCTCCCAGCATCAGAGTCTTTTCCAATGAGTCAACTCTTCGCATGAGGTGGCCAAAGTACTGGAGTTTCAGCTTTAGCATCATTCCTTCCAAAGAAATCCCAGGGTTGATCTCCTTTAGAATGGACTGGTTGGATCTCCTTGCAGTCCAAGGGACTCTCAAGAGTCTTCTCCAACACCACACTTCAAAAGCATCAATTTTTCGGCGATCAGCCTTCTTCACAGTCCAACTCTCACATCCATACATGACCACAGGAAAAACTATAGCCTTGACTAAACGGACCTTAGTCGGCAAAGTAATGTCTCTGCTTTTGAAAATGCTATCTAGGTTGGAAATAACCCTTCTTCCAAGGAGTAAGCGTCTTCTAATTTCATGGCTAGGCTAAGTGAATTAGATCAGAAAAAGACAAATTACTGTTATGATATTCTATTGTATGTCATATAAATGATATCACTTATAAGTGAAATCTAAAAGCTACAACAAACTATTGAATAAAACAAAAAGGAAGCAGATTCATGGATACAGAGAACAAACTAGTGGTTACCAGTGGGAAGAAGGAAAGGGGGGTGCAATACAGGGACAGAGGGAAAAGGGTTATAATGAGATTACATGAAATCAAGTGGTGAAACTTTGAAAATTATAAAGCACAGTAGAATTTAAAGAATCTTTCATTCAATTAAAGCGAAAGCATCCAGTGGCCCATGAGAACTGATGAAGGTGGACTGGTGTGGCCGGGGTGAAGTAAAGACAGGCAGAGGCCAGATGGTGGGTGACAGGTGGCCTTAATGTGGCACGACCACCGTGCAGAGAGGAGTAGACCTTTGTACCCTGTGTTGGAAATGATTCTGAGATGACAGGCAAAATCCATTTACCTTTGAGGTAGAAGATTAATTCCACGGCGCCTTGCACATGGGTGGGTATTCCTCTCCTAATTACTCAGTGAATGCCTGAACCTCTAAAACCTGTAGAGACTCTTCCAGATGAAATTTCAGGATGTCCTTGAAGCAAAGTGAAGGTGCTTCTCAGACGTGCCTGTTTATTCCTTGGTCTTTTTCAAGCCAGACTCCTGTTTCCTGCTGGGAAGCTCTGTCCTCGCCTTTGACTGACATCTGTCACAGCTGGTGCCCCCTTGTGTCTGGCTGCTCCCCCGGAACCCCACTAACTGGCAGATGCTTTGGTTTAAGCCTGCCCTCGGGCTCAGCTTTTTTCTGCACACCACGTTCAAACGGGTGTGTGACTTGAGAGACTCTGACTCAGTAGAAAGTCATTTCTGCTCGTGGAGAAATCTGTCAGGTCAGATCCAGCCCTGAGGGACTGAACTCTTCACCTTTTAGAGGGCCTCTTCATTCTCAACACCTGCAGGTTCCAATAGCACCTCCTCTATCGCATCGCCCGCCTCTTTTCTAGTATGTGAACTCTTAGTCCTAGGTAGGTAGATGGATAGATGTGGGTATCGGTTCCTGTTTGCAGGCAGCTGACTGTAGTAAATGTCTTGCATGCTCCATAACAAGCAATCGCACCAGCATCTTTGGACTCCTTGGTGTCACTGATGGTGTCACTCTGGTGACCCTGTCTCTTGATTCCTGACCCCCACTCTGCTCTTCCAGCTTCCAGAGTCTAGCCGCCTGCCCTGCTGATAGGAGCCCAGCCCAGGAGAGCACCTGGGCCTCCCGTCCTTGGCCGTGGCCTCCCCAGGGCCCGAGTGCAGACTCTCCCGTGCTTCGTCTGCACCAGCTGGCCACTTGCCAGGGTCCTTGTGCTGACTCACCCCTGGCCATGCCACCCCTGTCTCCTGACTTGTTTCGTTCTCTCTTCCTTTCATCCTTTCCCCAGGCTCCTTGTTCCCGCGTATCTTACCCCTCTTTCCTCTTCTTGTCCCTTTTTCCCCCTTTCTTCTCTCCTCTCTCCCCATAATATACTGTACCGTAGTTTTGGCCAAAATTTCAAGGTCAGATCCCCTGGCCCTACTTGGCTGTTTTCTTTGGATGGTTCACTTGGTCTTGGCTCCTGAGTCCCCTTGTGTCTGGTCTGATCTGTTGGGGAGTCAGAACACAGCACAGCACCTGTGCTGGTCTTTACTGGGCTTACTGGTCAGTTAGTGGTCCTCATTTTTACTACTCATTACCATATTCTGTCAGTTCAGTTCAGTTCAGTTCAGTTCAGTCGCTCAGTCGTGTCCGACTCTTTGTGATAGGTTGTATTAATTAAAACTGTATTATTTAGTATAAACTGCTGCTTGCACATAGTTTAAGTTCTTTTTTTCATAGGTATTTTAAATCATTCACTTGACTAGGTGATCTGGTAGGTCCTTCTCTGCTGACGCTTATCATTCCTGTTAACCATGGCAACAAACAGGAAGAAAACCAGGAAAGAAAGTGTAAATTAAAACATGGATCAAATAAATGGCCGGCAGCAAAGAAATAGTTAAATAATGTTGCATAAATAATATGAATATTGTGCAGTTGTTAAAAATCCTGTACTTAAAAGTTTCACTGTATATACCTGGAAATATATTTTATGCATATCTTTTCAGTAACTATAAATCCTATATAAATGCATGTATTATGTATATATTACATATATTATAATATATAATAATATAACATTTGTTGTTGTTCAGATTCTTTGCTAAGTTGTGTCTGACTCTTTGCAACCCCATGGACTGCAGCATGCCAGGCTTCCCTGTCCTTCACTATCTCCCTGAGCTTGCTCAAACTCATGTCCATTGAGTCAGTGATAATAATATATAGATAATATAATATATACTATATTGTAATAAGTATATTATATATATTATTATGTTTGTATTATATATATACATACATAGATTATGTGTGTGTGTGTGTGTGTGTGTGTGTATATATATAAAATACATATATTTCTAAGATGCTAAGTCGCTTCAGTTGTGTCTGACTCTGTGCGACCCCATAGACGGCAGCCCACCAGGCTCCGCTGTCCTTGGGATTCTCTAGGCAAGAACACTGGAGTGGGTTGCCATTTCCTTCTCGAATGCATGAAAGTGAAAAGTGAAAGTGAAGTCACTGAGTCGTGTCCAACTCTCAGCGACCCCATGGACTGCAGTCTACCAGGCTCCTCCATCCATGGGATTTTCCAGGCAAGAGTACTTGAGTGGGGTGCCATTGCCTTCTCCAAGTGGGTTGCCATTGCCTTCTCCAATATTTCTAAGATAAAAGACTGTAAAAAATACAGCAAAATGATAATAGTGATTATTGCTTAGTGGTCAGATTAAGAAGGATTTTTTTCTTTTTAAATGTTCTGCAATGAATATATGCAGATCACACAGTGAAGAAAAAGCCTATGAAAACATTAAGAATGTATCTGGAAGTGAACAAAAATTATTATTATACAATTTTTCTCCTCTACTTCCCCCATCATCTCCCAACTCTCCTGTCCCCTTTGGGATTTGTTGGTTTAGACTGTTCCTTTGGCAGTTGCCCCAGACCGAGCTAAGGATTATCTCTGTGCCTATAGAAAATACAGGAAAACATACAATACAGCCTCAAGAGAGCTGATTCTGTTCTTTGAACACAGAGCAGGAACTTTCCACTTCATATCTTATTCCTGAAGCACAGACTTGATTCCCACAGTCATGTAATGCTATTAGGAGGTGCCATAAAAGACCAAAAATCAAAACAAAAAACTTGCAGAGCACTATATGATGTCTTTTCTATGCTCAAAAATGTCAAGAGCAAATATAAGAAAAACAAAAGCAAAAACAAATCCAAACACTGCCAAGCTTTTAGAGAGAAAGCAGAAGGGAAATTTCCCCAAAGACAGATGCTTTTAGAAAACATGACTGGCTGTTTGTGTTTTTGAGAGGCCAAAGCAAGAGTTTTTATAGCTTTTTTAAAAAAGTTAAAAATTGTAGAGTTCCATTCATAATAATTTAAGATCTTATACTGTAAAGAATATTTTACAGCATTTTACTAAGAGCAACAAGTTGTGACTTTTTCTGCTCTTCTGTATTTTTTCCTTCAAGCAAAATTGGAAATAAAAATGTACCACAGAGCATTTAATTTTGAGCAAATGAGTTTCCTTATAAGTATCGTTCAGTGAGGTCATTAATGAATCTGGTTAAAATGAATACACACAGACTTACTGGTTGATGAAACTGTTAGTAGCAACAGCTATTCAGCATATTACATGTGACTTGTAAAGCTGAGTGATTTGGATACTTTACCAAATCTCTTTTGCTTCTTCTATTCGAACCCTAAACTGGTTGCTTTGACAGCAATCTTTTAGAGTTTTCTGAAGTCCCTAGTTAGTTTCAGTTCAGTTCAGTTCAGTCGCTCAGTCGTGTCCGACTCTTTGCGACCCCATGAATCGCAGCATGCCAGGCCTCCCTGTTCATCACCATCTCTCGGAGTTCACTCAGACTCACATCCATCGAGTCAGTGATGCCATCCAGCCATCTCATCCTCGGTCGTCCCCTTCTCCTCCTGCCCCCAATCCCTCCCAGCATCAGAGTCTTTTCCAATGAGTCAACTCTTCGCATGAGGTGGCCAAAGTACTGGAGTTTCAGCTTTAGCATCATTCCTTCCAAAGAAATCCCAGGGTTGATCTCCTTCAGAATGGACTGGTTGGATCTCCTTGCAGTCCAAGGGACTCTCAAGAGTTAGTTTGAGGTGAGGTGAAGTCGCTCAGTCGTGTCCGACTCTTTGCGACCCCGTGGACTGTAACCTACTAGGCTTCTCCGCCCATGGGATTCTCCAGGCAAGAATACTGGAGTGGATTGCCATTTCCTTCTCCAGGGGATCTTCCCAACCCAGGGATCGAACCCGGGTCTCCCGCATCAGAGGCAGATGCTTTAACCTCTGAGCCACCAGGGAAGCCTTAGTTAGTTCTAAATCTGGAACTGAAGTTTTTCCTGTGTACCTGGTGGCTATGAATTGGAGGGCAGAGACCACACTATTCTCTCCCTGATACAGAAACCTCTGGAAAGTGGGCTGTGCATACCTAGTTCCAGCAACTCTGTTGTATATCACTGTGCAGCGTCCCCTCAATAGATCTGTCTCTAGGCTCTTGGCTGGGCAGTGCTGCCTGGAGACCCACAGCCCTGCAGGAACCTAAGGAAGCAGCCCCGTTGGCTTTAGACCCCATCACCCATTCATCCTCAAGGGACTTACATCATCACCCTTTGTGTCGACTTACAGCTGTGATTGCTGGAGGTGAGGGATTTGGGTTTTCCTATCTCTTGACTTCCAGGAGGTTGTACAGAATCCGTTCCCACTGAGTCCTGGGCGAAGTTCTCACCTCCAGCTTTTTATTGCTCTGAAACAGCCTTTGACCTCAGCCACCTACTCTAATTGAGAAAGTCCTCAACCAGAGTTACTATTATAAATGTTTGGATCAAAAGCTGGGATCATTTTTTCCAACTATTCTGAGCGAGTCTGACAAATTACTCAGAATAGTATCAGCATCAATTTGATGGGTCAAGTTGCAGTAACAAAGTACTCTTGAATCTCCATTAGCTAACGTCTGCTTCGTGTTCTGTGTGCATCTGGGGTTGGCAGAGAGTCTGCTCCCTCAGTCCTCACTCTGGGGTGGGGGACTGGCTGACTGCCAGGGCTGCTGTAACCTAGATTGTTGGTGATCATTGTCATGTGGAGGGGCTTCCCTGGTGGCTTAGAGGTTAAAGTGTCTGCCTCCAATGTGGGAGACCTGGGTTCAATCCCTGGGTTGGGAAGATCCTCTGGAGAAGGAAATGGCAATCCACTCCAGTATTCTTGCCTGGAGAATCCCATGGACAGAGAAGCCTAGTAGGTTACAGTCCATGGGGTCGCAAAGAGTCGGACACGACTGAGTGACTTCACTTCACCTCACCTCATTGTCATGTGGGAAGGAATATTCACTGGAAGGACTGATGCTGAAGCTGAAGCTCCAGTATTTTGGCCACCTGATGTGAAGAGTTGACTCAATGGAAAATGCTAGGAAAGATTGAGGGCAGGAGGAGAAAGGGGTAGCGGAGGATGAGATGGTTAGATAGCATCACCAACTCAGTGGACGTGAATTTGAGCAAACTCTGGGAGATAGTGAAGGACCGGGTAGCCTGGTGTGCTGCAGTCCATAGGGTTGCAAAGAGTCAGACGTGGCTTAGCAACTGATCAACAACAACAATGCACCACTGTCTCCTAAAGGCTTCCACCTAGGGGGATTCTGGTCCCTTCCACTTATATCAGCCAGAGAAATTACATGTCTATCTACTTCCAAGAGGTGGGGAGCTAGGATTCTACTGTGTGCTGAGAGGAGAACGGGAGAAGACAGGTGAACAGCTTTCATGATTATGTGATACTTGCCGTTAGTGTTGTTCGTTTTTTATGTGTCATGCATCTTCACCCTGACCTTTGCATGTGTAGTATAATCTCATTTACTTCTCACAGCAGATTGGAACTGTGATGATCTTCATTTCACACACAGGCTTACAGAGGGTGTGTAAGTGCCCAAGGCTGCCCAATGGACAGAGTTAGATGGAGTTGATTAATGGAATCTAATCTTGTCTGTTACCCTGGAGCCATCAGCCATGGTTTGAGGTTGCTGCAGAATCCTCCAGAATCCAGTGTTGAGGCCAACACTGCAGGGACAAGAAACTTGCCATTCCTAGAGCTTCTTTATCTGTGCCTGCCCGGGTAATCCCGTCACATTCTGAGGGTAGAGATTGCAGCGTGTCGAAGCTAGGTCACTTCTATCGCCTTCTGAGTCAGATACCTGTATTCTGTTCTCATTGCCTCATTTGTCGTAGTAGGAATTCTTACTAGAGACCGTTTCTTGAGCATTTACACTGCTTCTGGCACTAGAATAATCCCAATGTCTCCTTAATTCTTCCTCATTCATTTATAAGTGAGGAGTAGCTGGCATGCCCAAAGTCACACATGTTTTAAGTTGCAGAGTTGGTACTAAAGCCCACAGTAGTCTGACTCAAATCTTGCCTTTGAAAGGCTTTGTGCCTTAGGGTTTAATTAAAAGTACTCCATGAGAAAATAGCATTGAAATGTGTATGTTACCGTGTGTAAAATAGATAGCCAGTGGGAGTTGGATGTATGAATTAGGGAACCCAAAGCTGGTGCTCTGTGACAACCTGGGGGGTTGGGGGAGGGAAGGAGATGGGGGGGCGTCCCGCAGGGAGGGGATACATGTCTTCCTGTGGCTGATTCATGTTCATGTACGGCAGAGGCCATCACAGTATTGTAAAGTAATTATCCTCCAATTAAATAAAGTTTTTTTAAAAGTACTTCACATACCCAGGGTTCTTACAGAGTGCTCCTTCAATGCAAACCTCCTGGGGTTCATTGCAGAATAAAGGGTGCTTTGGATCTAGGATTGAAAACTTTTCTGCCATCAGTACTTGAAGAAGAGGGTGGACAATAGGCAGGATCAGAAGGGCTGCTTACACCCCCTTCTCAGGGTCCCTTAACTTTCCGAATTAGATGTGGGAGGGATGGACCAGCCAGGCCTGCCGTCTTGGCTCCATCATGCTATGTCCAAGTTAGAGAATCTCCGTGAGCCTCATTATTCTCAGGTGTCGAATGGGGACACCTTCCTTGCAAGGGTCTTTTACGTGAATTGTTTTCCATAGTCACTTAATGAATGGTGGTGACTTTTGGGGGGAATGAAGAGATGTTCGTTTCTCCCTGTTTGGCTGGCAGCCCTCATTAGCCATCCCAAACAGGCATTTTGTCTGTAAAACTGATATTTGCTTTAAATATGGCTTCATGCCAAATGTTCTAGCCATGATTGCAACCCGTTACCACTCTTAAGCCCCACCCTAGAGGAATTTTAGAGAAGTCAGAAAAGTTCACCACTTAAAGCAGGTGAAAGTAGAAACGGATACAACATGCTGGAGAATAGCGTGGTGGTATATATGAAGAGCTTTGAATATGTGTGAATCCTTTGATTCTGTGATTCATCTTCTACAAATTGCCACTGAGGAAATGATGAGAAATTTTTATGAGAAATGTTTATCTAATATCATGATAGCACTAACTGGAAGCCACCAAAATAGCCAGTATTGAGGACTGGCTAAAAAATGGATAATACCATTGATGGATTGTTATGTAGCCATTTATTACATATTTTTGAATAATATTCAAGGATTTGATAAAAGCTAAGTAACCCCAATTTTGGAGAAGGCAATGGCACCCCACTCCAGTACTCTTGCCTGGAAAATCCTATGGACTATGGACGGAGGAGCCTGGTAGGCTGCAGTCCATGGGGTCGCTAAGAGTCGGATCCGACTGAGCGACTTCACTTTCCCTTTTCACTTTCATGCATTGGAGAAGGAAATGGCAACACACTCCGGTGTTCTTGCCTGGAGAATCCCAGGGACGGGCGAGCCTGGTGGGATGCCGTCTATGGGGTCACACAGAGTCGGACACGACTGAAGTGACTTAGCAGTAGCAGCAGCAACCCCAATTTTACCTAACATAAATGTATTTACATGCATAAAAATTGACAGGTAGAACATGCCCCCAAGTGTTACCAGAGATCATTCATAATCCACCAATAAGAGATCCCTCATTACTCTTATTTTCTTTTTACTTCTTTGTTTTTTCCAAAAGTTCTCACAATATAGATAACTACTCAGAAAAATACTATAATTTATTTAAAGGAAGATTGTTAAAAAAAAAAAACCCCACTAAGCATCGTTTAGCACGTGCATGCGAAGTCTCTTCAGTCGTGTCCAACTCTTTGCAGCCCTATGGACTAGCCCCCCAGGCTCCTCTGTCCATGGGATTTTCCAGGCAACAGTACTGTAGTGGGTTGCCATGCCCTCCTGCAGGGGATCTTCTCAACCCACGGATTGAACCCGTGTCTCTTATGTCTCCTGTATTAGCAGGCAACCACTATTGCCACCTGGGAAGCCCAAGCATTATTTCGTACTCATGCCTAAACTTTTAAGGCTGCCAGGGGAGGCAGTAGCACGTAGGGGCCACTGTCAGGGAGGAGGCCCAGTGATGCGAGTCCAGCTCTGGATAAGATTCGTCAAAGTCATACGTTCTACATCCTGATACTGGGCAAGTCTGCCAGCATCTCAAGTCAGACATTTCTCATTTGGCAAAATTACTGTCATTTACTGTTATTAAAGCTACAACAAAAAACAAAGTCTGCTTCCTTTATTTTAAATAAAATCTAATCACCAGTTCCATTCTGAGTAATGAGAGACTCCTTAGCTGACCCTCCCAGCATGAGTCAGTAGAGCTGGGCAGCGTGTTGTTCCGAAGCTGGACTTGGTGGTCATCCGGACTCCAGTGATGCTCACCTTCCTATGACCCTGCGTAGAGCTCCTTACCTCTCTCTGCTCTCCCTAAAATGGGAATAATGAGTCCTGTTTGCTTCCCCAGCTCAGTGAGGGTGTTGTAAGGATTAGCACGACTTTGTTAAGAGAGGACTTTGAAGTTTTAGTGCCCCGAACGGTGTGATTACTAACAAACCCGTCACACTTTCTTCTGCGGTGTTCCCCTATTTGTAGCATTCAGTAATTCTGCCCAAGGAACCAGCCTCCTGCAGGTATGGCGCCGGGCCCACACTGGGCCAGAACGGGCTCAGTCCTGCCTTGGCCGCTCCGCCCGCCCTAGCCCCCGGCTCCAGGCACAGAGCTGTTGGAATCTGCCTCTTCTCGCCCTGCCTTCAAGGCTTCTCAGGCTTCTTTCGCAAATTCGGTCGAGGTAGAAAGTCTCCTATGCTGACGGTCACTAGGCTGTGCCAGAAAACAAAGATGCTTTTCCTCCGAGTCTGCTTTATGGGCTGCAGAGTTCTGCAGCACAGCCTGGCCAAGTGCAACCTTGGAATTCTCTAGCGAGTGCCCCAAAGCTACCACCTGTGAAAGTGGAAGATCCTCGAAGTCATAATCTGGAATGAAGTCAGTGTCCAGCTGGACTCAGGACAGTTCATGCAGGTCACCTCCCTCTTCCTGGCTCTGGTTTCCTTTTCTTTATATGGCTCATGAGATGAAAAGTGTAGACACGTTGCGTCTGGGGAGGAGAATTGACATGGACATTGCTTTGTGAGGGTGTCTTCGCCTTCTGTCTGCTGGTTATCACTCTAAACAGTGAAACTCCTCTCGGCCTGGGGATTGCCAAGCCTCTTTCTCCTTCTTTGCCACGTCTGCCTGCTCCTGTGATAAATCCAAAACACATCGATCTGAAAACCCAGGCTCCCTCATGGCCTTGCCTTTGAAGAATATTTTAGAAATGTCTGTTGGGAGTGGATGCCAAGTATTTAATTCTGCGTGGGAAGAGGAAGAATGAGAAAAATCAGCCAACTACTCAGGTGAAACGAATCCCAGATCATTAACTCTGAAATATTTATGATACACATTGAAAATAATAACTTTAGAGTAACATGAGGACAGATTGTAATAACTTCACGATTCTTCAGTAATTGGATTTCCTTATCTTTCTATACAAACACGTTTACCTAGTTTTCAAAACCAGAAATCTCCGAACTAAGTGTTTTTAAAGCAATCTCAGAATCACTCTAAATTTTTTTTTCACTCCCTTTTTCTGTTGTTTTTCCATTGCCAAGTCAGGTCTGACTCTTTGAGACCCCATGGATGGCAGCATGCCGGGCTTCCCTGTCCTTCAGCATCTCCTGTAGTTTTCCCAAGTAGTTCATGTCCATTGAATCAGTGATGCCATCCAACTGTGTCATCCTCTGTCTCCGTCTTCTCCTCCTGCCTTCAGTCTTTCCCAGCACCAGGGTCTTTTCCAGTGAGTGGGCTATTTGCATCTGGTGGTCAAACTACATCAGCCTCAGCATCAGTCCTTCTAGTGAATATTCAGAGTTGATTTCCTTCAGGATCAACTGTTTTTTTTTTTTTTTTTAATCTTGCAGTCCAAGGGACACTCAAGAGTCTTCTCCAGTACCACAGTTCGAAAGCATCAATTCTTGGGTGCTCTGCCTTTTGGCCTAGCTCTCACATCCGTACATGACTACTGGAAAGACCATAGCCTTGACTATATGGACCCTTGTCAGAAAAACTAACTCATAGTGAACTCCGCCCCCGAATATTCTAGCCCTTCTTTTATGTTCTCTTCCTCCATTTTGATAGATTGAGGCTTCACTCTTTTACTGGCCTCATGACTCTTCTTATTAAATGCTTTTAGTGGCTTAATCCTTGTTTCCTGACGATCTCCTGGTGGTAACCAATTACCTCTATATACAGCCACTCAGGTCTGTGCACCCCCAGCTCTGAGACCTCACTGAACTCCCATCCCTCTTGAGATAAGATAAGAAACAAACTTCCCGTATATAAAAGTCCTTCAGTAATGCCAAAGAAAAATTGTACTGAAGAAGTTAGACTTTAGCTCAGGAAGATTTTATGCAAGGATATGGCAATAGGGGTCAAGACAGCTATATCAGAGGACAGAGATAGAACTCAATCTTACTGATGTGAAAATGGAAGAATTTATAGGCATTGGGATGAGCTAATGCAAAAGTCCTGGAGGTGCTTGAGGTGGCTGGCTTTGGCCAAGAGGCCACCTGTGTTTGCTAACTGGCCCCCAGTAGTTAGGCTCCAGCCCTCCCCCAGAGACTAGGGGCAGCCTATCTTCCCTACTGATCCCATTTCAAAAGGATTGCTCCTGGGTCCTTGAGCTAAACAACCGGGGGTTGTAAACTGGCAAGAGCCTGCGAAAAGATTTACATCTCCAAGGGGCAGAGAAAGACTCGACACCTGTCAGTGTTCTAAAGTAAGTGTCCTAAGAAAAGAGAAGTCAGGGGCCCAGAGTCAGGAAGAAATGTACCTGAAGTTTAGCTAGGCAGAGGGGAGCTTGAAGGCCTTCCCGGTCCACAGCAGAGCATCGCTTCACCTTGTAACCTCCTCTCCAAACTTCCTGCCTGGAGTTTGGAGGCACTTCCTTGCCTCTTTCCTTCCCTACACGGAAGCCATGTGGAACTTCTAAGTGAAGTTTGTTCTTGCCTCTCCACATTACTGCCCTTCTTTCTGCTTCCAGAACCTGTCGGGTGTCACCTTGGCACACCAGACAGTGACTAGGACCCAAAATAAGGTAATTAAATATCTGCATGCAGTCAGCCCACTGGACTGAAACTGATTATATTAACTTAGCTCCTTGTGGGTGATTGAAGCAATTCTTTACTGATGAGTGATGAATATATATCACTCACCTGTTTCAAGATTGATACCTGGAGGCTCTGGGGGAAAATCAGATTTCAGCTCTTGGAAAAGTGAGTATTTGATGTTAGATTCTGATTTTAACCTGAAAATCAAGGAATTTCACAAATAAGAAGAAAGTTTCCTAGGAATCACTGGGTAACCTATTAAGATGGAGACTCTGAGGCCCCACCTGTAGAGGTTTGATTGAGTGGGTCTGGGGTGGGCCTGGGACCCTGCATTTGATTGAGTGGGTCTGGGACGAGCCTGGGACCCTGCATTATGATGTGTCGTTAGTGATGCTGCTGATAAGCTAGAACCCAGCAGTGACTGCCTGTCATCCACCCTTTGAGTGCATTCTGGATGATGGAATTGGGGCTCCTAAAACTGATGAGAGATTTGGGGTGATGCTAGGATGTTTGTGGAACATGGACACCACCCCCCTGCACTACTCCAGAGTCATGGTGCGGCAAACCTCGAGTCTTGGGTGGTTGCAGACCAGGAGTGGGACTTGCTGCCAGCGTCCGTTTGAATGGAGGCCTGTGTCCATTAGACGTCATGACCTTGTCTGGGGTTGAGGTTACCACACAGTGAGCAGTCATTCGTGGGCACCCGTGGCACATCCCCACCTTTGGTCCCCATTTCCACTTGGAGCAGGCGGTAACGGTAAGCAGGCTTCAGCGCCGGGGCTGAGAGAGGATGGCAGTGGCGGCATGGTGTCCTCGGGGCTGGCTCCCTGAGTGAGGCTCCCAGGTTCAACCCCACCTCTACTGCAGTTTGATACGAAACAGAAACAGACTCACAGACTTGGAAAACAAGCTTACGGTTACCAAAGGGGAAAGGTGGTTGTTGTCGTTCAGTGTCCGGCTCTTTGTGCCCCCATGGACTGCAGGCCACCAGGCTCCTGGTGCAACTAACACCTTCACTTCACACGGAGAAACGATCTGAAAAGCCATATGTGTACGTATATAAAAACTCAATCACCTGGCTGTAAGCTTAAAACCAACACAACATTGTAAATCAACTGTGCTGCAATAAATAAACTGGAATTTGACTAAAAGAACACACACAAAAAAACCTCCTAGTTTTTAAAAAACATATCGAATGCTAGAATTTGAAAAATATGAAACGTTGTTAAAGTTATTTTTAGATGATTGAGAAGAAGTACAGGAGTATAGCAAACAATTTAAATGGTAGAAAAATGTAAACAAGATCCCCCTCCCCAGAGACCAGCATGATTAGGTCTCAGGTTTTTCTCCAGAAGTTTCCCAAGCAGATGGAACTGTAAGCAGACTCTGAAATGGAAACTGAGGTGTGGTTCTGACTTTGGCTTTTTTTCCTGTAACTCTGTCCCAAAGGTCATTCCAGGGCAGCAGCAAGCAGACTTGCCACATCCTCTTCAGTGCCTGCAATTAAAGGAACACCATCCCATGGATCTAGCCCGGCGATTCTCAGCCAGGGACAGCTCGCTCCCTGCGCTTAGTCACTCAGTTGTGTCCAACTCTTTGTGAGTCCATGGACTGTAGCCCACCAGGCTCCTCTGTCCACGGGATTCTCCAGGCAAGAACACTGGAGTGGGTTGCCCTCCCCTTCTGCAGAAGATCTTCCCGACTCAGGGACTGAACACCAGGCTGCTGCATTGCAAGCAGGTTCTTTGTTGTGTGAGCTACAGGGAAGTTCCTACAGGAACACCTGTCAGTGTCTAAGGACAGTTTTGTTTTCACAACTCAGGGGGCAGTGCCAAGTGCCACTGGCCTTTAGAGAGTAGAGACCAGGGATGTTCTCGGTGACCCTGCCTACATGTGTTAGCTACCATGACTGAGAATTAGCTTTAGCTGTCTGCTTCCCAGGTGGCTCAGTGGTAAAGAGTCTGCCAGTGCAGGAGACACAGGAGACTTGGGTTTGATCCCTGGGTCGGGGAGATCCCCTGGAGTTGGAAAATGGCATGAACACAGAACATCTGTTATGTTAGGGCTTCCCAGATGGCTTAGTGGTAAAGCATCCACCTGCCAATGCACCGGAGGCAGGAGATATGGGTCCCATCCGTGGGTCGGGAAGATCCCCTGGAGGAGGAAATGGCAGCCACTCCAGAATTCTTGCCTGGAAAGTTACATGGACAGAGGAGCCTGGTGGGCTACAGTGCATGTGGTTGAAAACACAGCTGAGCACACGCATACAGGCACACGCAAATGTTTGTACTTCCAGTGTGGAGGAAACCTGCTCCAGCATCACTGACTTTAAGATTCCTGAGGATATTCCTTCAGAGTGTAGCTTACCAACCAGTAGCAGCAGCTTAGATAGCATTTCCCCAAAGTCACAAAATAGAGCCCGTGAAAACACTTCCGGTGGTGAGGTCCACGGTTGTGTGGGGAACGCGTTCCAGTCTGGCTTTGACTGTTGCATCTGCCGGTTTGGAACGGCTCTGGTGGTGTCACCGCATACTATGTGAACATTAAATGTGACTTGCCATTTCCTATTGCATGGCTCTGCTGGAGGAGAGCTCCCAGCTTGGGGGCAGAGGAAGGTAGCGTTGGCAGCGGAGGCCTTGGTGGCTTGCAGCACCTGCCAAACCTATAATTTCTCAGGCAAAATGAGAGTATCCATTTTTAGCCCCAGATTTTTGTATGCTTTAAATTCTGGCTGGTTTATTTTTGTCCCAGTTCCACTGTGTTTACTTCATACTCAGGAGAAAGGATGTTTTCTTTATAGAATTATTGCAACTAAGCTTAAGGGAAAAAAAAAAAGAACTAATTTGCTAGGAAAATCATGCTTAATTATTAATAATATTGTCCAAACCTCTTGTCCTTCTCAGAGGCTACTGATGCCTTTGACTGTTCAGGTGACACTTTATATCTGTGTGTGGCTTTGTTTTCTTCTGGACCTAAAGCAACTCTTTCAAGCGCAAGTTTAGCACCAATCTCCCTTCTCTTTTTAATTGTTTCAGTGAGCTTAGTGATGGTTGTGTCAGAAGTCTGCTTCGTACTTGAAAATCCTTTACCTGTTTTGTTTCAGATCATGTCTTTCCCAAATAAGACTTTTTTGTTTAAAAAAAAAAATTGAGTGTTCTCCATATTATGATTCTTTTTGAGAGCTTAGATATAAATGAAAAGTGAAAGGGAAGCGTCATGTCCAACTCTTTGCGACCCCATGGACTGTAGCCTATCAGGCTCCTCCGTCCATGGGGTTTTCCAGGCAAAAGTACTGGAGTGGGTTGCCATTCCCTTCTCTAGGGGATCTTCCCGACCCAGGGATTGAACCTGAGTCACTGGCATTGCAGGCAGATGCCTTACTGTCTGGGCCACCAGGGAAGCCCTTTACATATAAGGTGCATCTTTATTTTTTGGAAGACTGGCAATACATTTAGTTCATGTTTGGGATACAGATCTCCTAGCACTAGAGTGGGGAGGGGGTCAAGTTTGGTCTTTAAGCCAAGATCATATGCAACAATGCAACCATCATAGTGATGGAAATATATAGAGGAATGATAAAGACCTTTGTGTATGTGTTTTCTTTTCTCTTTTTTTTAGTTAAAAATTTTTTATTGAGGTATCGTTGATTTACAATGTTGTATTAGTTTCTGGTATACAGCAAAGTGATGCAGTTTTATATATACAATGTGCACACAACATTATATATTTGTTGTTGTTCAGTCTCTCAGATGTGTTATATATAGAGAGATGGATATTCTTTTTTTAACTCTTTCCCTTTATAGATTATTATAAGATATTAAATATAGTTTCCTGTGTTATAAAGTAGGACCTTGTGGTTTATCTATTTTATATATAGTAATGTGTATCTGTTAATCCCAAACTCCTAAATTATCCCTCCCTCCTTGCCCCCTTTCCCCTTGGGTAACCATAAATTCTCTATGTCTGTGAATCTATTTCTGTTTTGTGAATAAGTTAGTTCATTTATGTCATTTTTGCAATTCTACAAATAAGGGATATCATATGATATTTGTCTTTGACTTCCTTTACTTGCTACGATAATCTCTATGTCCATCCATGTTGCCGTTCACGGCATTATTCCATTCTTTTCTTACAGCTGAGAAACATTCCATTGTACGTATGTAGCACCTCCTCTTTATCTATTCATCAGTCAGTGGATGCTTATGTTGCTTACATGTTTTGGGTATTGTCAATAGTGCTGCTATGAATGTTGGGTTCAGAATTTACTCTGAATTTATGCCTGAGAGTGGGATTGCTGGATCATCAGTTCAGTTCAGTTCAGTTGAGTCGCTCAGTCGTGTCCAACTCTTTGCGACCCCATGAATCGCAGCACGCCAGGCCTCCCTGTCCATCACCAACTCCCAGAGTTCACCCAAACTCACATCCATCTAGTCGGTAATGCCATCCAGCCATCTCATCCACTGTCATCCCCTTTTCCTCCTGCCCCCAATCCCTCCCAGCATCAGAGTCTTTCCCAATGAGTCAACTCTTCACATGAGGTGGCCAAAGTATTAGAGTTTCAGCTTTAGCATCATTCCTTCCAAAGAAATCCCAGGGCTGATCTCCTTCAGAATGGACTGGTTGGATCTCCTTGCAGTCCAAGGGACTCTCAAGAGTCTTCTCCAACACCACAGTTCAAA
>SJYT01076339.1:192912-227337 GCA_006410635.1 Cephalophus harveyi
TAGTGATGCTTTCTAAGGCCCACTTGACTTCACATTCCAAGATGTCTGGCTCTAGATTAGTGATCACATCATCATGATTATCTGGGTCGTGAAGATCTTTTTTGTACAGTTCTTCTGTGTATTCTTGCCACCTCTTCTTAATATCTTCTGCTTCTGTTAGGTCCATACCATTTCTGTCCTTTATCGAGCCCATCCTTGCATGAAATGTTCCCTTGGTATCTCTAATTTTCTTGAAGAGATCTCTAGTCTTTCCCATTCTGTTGTTTTCCTCTATTTCTTTGCATTGATCGCTGAAGAAGGCTTTCTTATCTCTTCTTGCTATTCTTTGGAACTCTGCATTCAGGTGCTTATATCTTTCCTTTTCTCCTTTGCTTTTCGCCTCTCTTCTTTTCACAGCTATTTGTAAGGCCTCCCCAGACAGCCATTTTGCTTTTTTTTTTTTGCATTTCTTTTCCATGGGGATGGTCTTGATCCCTGTCTCCTGTACAATATCACGAGCCTCATTCCATAGTTCATCAGGCACTCTATCTATCAGATCCAGTGCCTTAAATCTATTTCTCACTTCCACTGTATAATCATAAGGGATTTGATTTAGGTCATACCTGAATGGTCTAGTGGTTTTCCCTACTTTCTTCAATTTGAGTCTGAATTTGGCAATAAGGAGCTCATGATCTGAGCCATAGTCAGCTCCCGTTCTTGTTTTTGCTGACTGTATTGAGCTTCTCCATCTTTGGCTGCATAGAATATAATCAATCTGATTTCGGTGTTGACCATCTGGTGATGTCCATGTGTAGAGTCTTCTCTTGTTGCTGGATCATATGGCAGCTCTATTTTTAGTTTCTTAAGGAACCTCCGGACGGTTCTCTGTCGTGGCTTTACCAACGCAAATTCCCACCAACAGTGTAGGAGGGTGCTTTTTTCTTCACACCCTCTCCAGCGTTTATGTTTGTGGACTTTTTGATGCTGGCCATTTGGACTATTGTGAGTTAGTTGTACTTGAAGTTATGATTTTCATTGGAGCTGTGATTTTCATTTCTCTAATAATTAGTGATGTGAAGCATTTCTTCATCTATATGTCTTCTTTAGAAAGGTTTATCTGTGGAGGTCTTCTTTTCCAGAGCTTTTCGGTTGGTTGGTTGTTTTGCTTTTTGGCCATGCCACATGGCTTGTGGGATCTTGGTTCCCTGACCAGGGATTGAACTCAGGCCCAAGGCAATGAAAGCACCGAGTCCTAACCACCGGACAGCCAGAGAATTTCCTGCCCCAGAGCTTTTAAAATCATTTCTGTGTTAGAAAATCTCTATGCTAAATGCATGCTAAAGCCTGTTACTAAAAAAATAAGCATTTCCAAAAATGACATAAATTGCATTGAGATTCACTGTTTGGTTTACTTGGCTGTCTTTGGGGTTTGGTCCAAAGAAAAGCCATGTGCTACTTGTTCGGCAAGGCTTAAGGGACATCTAAGACAGCAAACAGAGTTAATAATTGAAGTCTTACTCTCTATAAGAATAGCAGCATAGATAATAGATAACCAAGCAAATTTAAGTCCTAAGGCCACAAATTATCTAAAATTTTTCAAAACAGTATGACAAAGACTTATCATTTTATAAGTAGATGAGTACATGGCTTTAATATAGTATTTATTTTCATTTGATTGTATTATATACTTTCAATGACAAGAGAAGAATGAATTCTATGAAATAAAGAATTCCATAATTTCTGGGAGCTAGAGAATGTAAACCTGGGACATTTGGTTCTATTTCAAATTGGTAAACATGTCAAGATGAGGGAAACATTTCCCACTTTTCATCCCAAATGAAGATGTCAGTGAAAATATCTAACTTTGAGTAAGCAGCAAAAATTTCCTACTTGAATAGCGTGCTATATTTTATTCTGTTCAGTTCAGTTGCTCAGTCATATCGAACTCTTTGTGACCCCATGGACTGCAGCATGCCAGGCTTCCCTGTCTATCACCAACTCCTGGAGCTTACTCAAACTCATGCCCATCTAGTTGGTGATGCCATCCAACCACCTCATCCTCAGTCTTCCCCTTCTCCTCCTGCCTTCAATTTTTCCCACATCCAGGGTCTTTTCCATTGAGTTAGTTCTTCGCATCAGGTGGCCAAAGTATTGGAGCTTCAGCTTCAGCATCAGTCCTTCCGATGAATATTCAGGACTGATTTCATTTAGGATTGACTAGTTGGATCTCCTTGGTGTGCAAGGGACTCTCAAGAGTCTCTCCAACAGCACAGCTCAAAAGCATCGATTCTTCAGCTCTCAGCTTTCTTTATGGTCCAACTCTCACATCCATACATGACTACTGGAAAAACCATAGCTTTGACTAGATGGACCTTTGTTGGCAAAGTAATGTCTCTGCTTTTTAAGGGGCTGTCCAAGTTGGTCATAACTCTTCTTTCAAGGAGCAAGCATCTTTTAAGATGATATTTTATTATATGTACTAAAAGATGATATTTTATTACATGCATTTTATACTCTTTTAACAGAACATAGACAGAAATAATGTATTTAAGCAAAGCAATCATGAGGTTAAATTAACTCATAAACATGCTTAGAAAAATATTTTCTTGCATAAATGCTGTGGACTCAGTTATGTACCCGCCAAGATTGTATATTGATGTCCTTATTCCCAATGTGATAGTGTTTGCAGATGGAGCCTTTGGGAGGTAATTAAGATTAGATCAAGCTGTAAGGGTGGCCCCCTCATGAGGGGGTTAGGGCCCTTGTAAGTAGAGACATCATCAAGTTGCTTCTCTCTATATACAATCTGAGGCCACAGCATGAAGGTGACTGTCTGTCTTTAAGTTGGAAAGAGGGCCCTCACCAGGGAACTGAATTGGCTGACATGTTGATTTTGGATTTCTATCCTCCATGACTATAAGAAACTAATCTTTTTTAATATTTATTTATTGACTTCCTATTGAAATTAAAGCTAATTTACAATGTTGTTTTAATTACTGTTGTACAGCAAAGTGTCTCCGTTATACATACATACATATATATATGTGTGTGTGTGTGTGTGTACATTTAAAAAATTCTTTTTCATTCTGGTTTATCATAGGATATTAAATATAGCTCTCTGTGCTGTACAGTAGGAACTTTTGGTTTATCAATCTTATATAAAACAGCTTACATCTGCTAACCTCAACCTCTCACTCCATCTCTCTCCCCCTTGGCACTCACCTGTCTGTTCTTCTCTGTGTCTGTGATTCTGTTTCTGTTTAATAGATAGCCTCCTTTGTGTCATATTTTAGATTCCACATATAAGTGATATTATACGGTATTTGTCTTTTTCTTTCTGACTTCAGTTTTGTATGGTAACCTCTAGTTGCATCCATATTGCTGCAAATGGCATTATTTCGTTGTTTTTCTGGCCAAGTAGCATTCCATCGTACTTATGTACCACATCGTTATTCATTCATTTGTCACTGGACATTTATGTTGTTTCCATGTCTTGACTGTCATGATTAGAGATGAACATTGCAGTGGCTGTATCTTTGAATTACAGTTTTGTCTGAATATATGGCCAGGAGTGGGATTGCTGGATCATATGGTAATTCTATTTTTCATTTTCTATTCTATTTCAATACATCCTGCAGACTAAATATCCCTCCCAAATGTTAAACAGTCTACATGACACAACTTAGCAATACCTTCCTCATGCTGTTCAAATAGTCAGATCCTTTACTTATACTACTGTTAACATCAATCACAGTGTCTTAGAGTGCATTTCAGGAACACATTAAACAAACTGTCAGAATTTTGAAAATAAACTTTGAAAGTAGTAGATGTGGCATTTTATGGTAATCATGGGTCAATTTAAAGGTGAACATGGTTACTTTTTCACAGGTCAGTTAAAAGTGAACTTGGTTATCATGGATCCATGGTTGGTAACGAATGGTCAAATGTTGCTATTGTGATTGTATACAACTTTATTTGTCTTATTAGAGTAAGGTCTTGCTATCTTTAGAATGACTGTGGAGTAGTGATTGGAAATTGAGAGTCAGCTATCCACAATGCTTGATTTTGTACTGTAGTTAAAAATAATCTTATTAAAATCAGCTAATTAAAAATACATATTTCTAGTTTATCATAGAGCAGTTCAATTGAATATTGTTCTATGTATGCTTATTTTAAATAAAAGTGTTTGTGTCATTCTAATGGTCTGTGTCATTTATCTACTAGCCTATTAAAATAATGTAACAAATTCTCAGCAGCTTGAAAGAGCACATCTGTGATCTTACTGTTTCTGGAGTCTGCTTGTCGCCTCCCTGGCTTCTCTGCAATGCTGCCGTCAGGGGCAGTCGACCAGGCTGGGGTCTCATCTGGAAGCTCGCCTGCGGAAGGTCTGCTTCTTGGTTCATTTCCTAGTAGTTCACTTCGCACGAGGGGCTTCCTTCAGACTAGAGGCTGCCCAGAACTCCCTGCCATATAAGCTTCTCCAGCTCATCTGTTTGTTTTCTCAAAGCCAGCTAGTGAGACAGAAACTCCAGCAAAGCAGGAGTTTCTTACCTTTCTTGTGTTCTGTTGGTAGAAGCAAGTCACATGTCCCAGCTACCTTCAAGCAGGCAGATCTTTCAAGGCAGGTAGCCTGAGAGCTGTGTTAGAGTCTTCCTGAAACACGATCCATCAGTAGCTTTCTGGGAGACATTTCCAACTTTTAAAGAAAGCAATATAATTATGAGAAATTAAAAAAATAGATATTAACCTTATAATATCATATAAAATGCACTATGCATTTAATCATTGCCTCCAGCATTGATTAAAATTGATTGTCCATATAGCCAAGGCTGTGGTTTTTCCAGGAGTCATGTATGGATGTGAGAGTTGGTTCATAAAGAGGGCTGAGTGCTGAAGAATTGATGCTTTCAAATTGTGGTGCTTGAGAAAACTCTTGAGAGTCCCTTGGACTGCAGTGAGATCAAACCAGTCAATTCTAAAGGAAATCAGCTTGAATATTCATTGGAAGGACTGTTGCTGAAGCTGAAGCTCCAGTCCTTTGGCCACCTGATGCGAAGAGCTGACTCATTGAAAAAGACTGATTCTGGGAAAGATTGAAGGCCGGAGGAGAAGGGACAGAGGATGACATTGTTGGATGACATCACTGACTCAATGGACGTGAATTTAAACAAACTCTGGGAGATAGTGAAAGATAGAGGAGCCTGGCATGCTGAAATCCATGGGGTCACAAAGAGTCAGTCAGTATAGACTGAACAACAATTGAGTAAAAATCTTTCTGGTCCATATTTTGTTTTTCAAAATAGATGAAATCAAGAGCTTATTCTTCTAAGACTCCCTGAATCAGTTTTCATCCAACATAGCTTGCCTTCTCCTAAATGAAGCTGAAGGTAGCCTGTGACAGATTTAAAAGATGTCAGTACTAATACTAATCTGATTATAAAATGTGTACCCCCTTTGAAACTCCCTGGTTGAGCCTCTCCTCTTCTTAAACCTGCCTGTTAGCTCTCGTGTGAAAGTCACTCAGTCATGTCTGACTCTTTGCAACCCCATAGACTGTATAGCCTGCCAGGCTCCTCTGTCTGTAGAATTCTCCAGGCAAGAATACTGGAGTAGAGCCATTCCCTTCTCCAGGGAATCTTCCCAACCCAGGGGTTGAACCCAGGTCTCCCATATTGCTGGTGGATTCTTTACCGTCTGGGCCACCAGGGAGCGTCCCCTATGTACTGATGCACAGACATGGTCCTTGGAGTTGGCACTGCTGTCCATGGCAGTTCGAAGCTTCTTGTGATATATTCACAGCAAACATGGACAGCCAGCTCTTTGGGGACACTATGGACATCTTGGAGTCTCCTGGTGCACCCTGGAGTGTATCCTGGAGTCTCAACTTATGGACTCATTGTGCAGCCCCAGAGCCGTCTACATCTGCCTTCTAGGGACCGATGGGTGATCTGTTAGCTGCCTGAATCTACATGCTGGACCACATGTGGATGGGTGTCTGCAGTCTGTATCTTATTGACTGGCTTGCTTCTGATGGGCCTGCACAGTAGAGCAGCTGAGCGTCTGAGCAAAGTGCATCATAGGCAAATGCTCCTCCTAGTTTCAGGCACTTACCGCAGGTTTATACTCTCTACATTATCCTGAAACATTGAGAAAGATCAAAAGACTCATCTGGTCAATTTTAGAAGGACTTGAAGATTTAGAACAAAGCTACGATCACTAGGGAAAAAAAAACAAGACCTGCATGTCATCAGCTATCTGGACCTTTCCACATGGTAATGCCTGTATGCTCTTCCCCATTCTCATTTGAAAGGAGAAACACTGATTTTTAATGTTCCCTTCTTCTTTTGTACTTTATATCAAAAACTTGTCCCATGACCCTTTCAAAACATATCATCCTTGTATTGGGTTGACCAAAAAGTTCATTTAGGATTTTCTGTAAAATGTTATGGAGAAATCTGAAAGAAGTTTTTGGCCAAGTATATTAGAGGACATCTTTTGGCTGTTTCTTATTTATTATTTTTTTTTCTGGAAAAGTTGCCAGGAGAAAAAAATGTCATGGTAGGCATAGAATGAGTCTTCACAGTTGCACAATACAGAGGAAGAAACCAAATGCCCAGACAGCTAGATTTTCTAGACCTGAAACTGGCCTTAAAGAAAATAATGTAAACATATCCACTTCATTTGATAGATGAAACAGTAAAACCCAGAAGGGTCAAGTGGTAGACACTGCCTCATAGAACAGATGGACCCTGGCTTTTATAAGCAGTGCTGCTATGAACACTGGGCATACATGGGTCTTTTTCAATGAACCTATTTGCAGGGAAGGAAAGGAGACATGGAGGTAGAGAGTGGACTTGTGGACACAGTGGGGGAGGGAGATGGTGGGATGAATGGAGAAAGGAACACCTGTCAGCACGTGTCCTGATCGGGCATGAGATGGCTCAGTGGGGAGGAGTTGCTGTGTAGCACGGGGAACCCAGTCGGGTGCTCTGTGATGACCTGGAGGGTGGGATGGGGCAAGAGGAGGGAAGCTGGGGACGGAGTGAGTGTATACATAATCGTGGCTGATTTGTGTTGGTATATGGCAAAAACCAACACAGTATTATAAAAATAAAAGAAAAAATGATGAACCCCAATCCTCTAGACTTTTCCCCTTTTTTAGTCTAAGGAACCATTCCATTTGTCCTAATGATAGAAATAGTGAGCACCAGCTTTTAGCTAGGAAGCTGGCATGTGTAGTTTTGAAAGCTCATGCCCTTCCTTTAACCTGATGCTATTGTATGGGAAACCACTCAGGAAAGTTAAAAAGCAAAACAAAAAGCCACGTTCCTGCTAAGCAGGTAGAAAGTAGTGTCAGCCTTTGAACTTGGGGAGAGTGCCATTTCTGGTCCACTGGGGAGCCTTTGCCCAACTTTTCTTAAAGAAGACCAAGCAGGTTGTAGATTCGGTCAGGCACAGCCATTCAACCATTATGCATGGGTGATGTCTTTTTATTATTATTGTGTTTTTTTAAAAAACAACTTGGAAAGTTCTGAGCCACAGTTTGTACTTTCAGGAATTGAACTTTGAAACAGCAGGTTTTTAGCACAAACAGGGAGACCAGCTATTTTCCCAAAGCTCTGAAACAGAGGCATAGTTGGGCTAATTTGTTAGGATTGATTCAGAAAATTTAGGGGGTAACAGTATTAAGACTCTGGAAGCTTTCAGCGTCCTGGGGACTTTGAGGCATGTTCAAGACGAAGGATGTTTCCATGGGGAGATGAAAGGCCAGTTGGGTCTCTTTGTAGAACAGCCTGAACAGGCTTCTTCTGAGGGTTTCTCTGTTTGATCTGTTCTCCTTCGGTGAGGCAGGCCTCTCTGTTGTCATTTAAACACCTCATTGAAAGGCAGTTCTAAATGGTTTTAAAAATTAGGTCTGGTGAGGTCCGGCACTCCTTGAAGTTCCCTCAGCGCTGGGTTTTCCCCATGGCTTTGACTCACAGTGTTTATTTTTAAAGCCTTTTGTGGTTCGACCCTTCCGGTTTGTTATTGCAGCTGGACCCACTTAGTCCTCGCCCGGCTCCTCCAGCCCGTTTGTGGTTTGGGGCACCATCGGCCGCTCTAGGACTGGGGTGAGGGCTCAGGAGGCCCAGACCACGGCCACATCTGCTTTCTGTTAGTTCCCACGGTCACAGGTGTCCCTAATTGGGCTCACTCTCACCAGAAACGGCTCTCTTTTCTTCTCCCCTCTCTGTGTCTCCTTACATTGCCTTGAAAGTGGGGGGTTGCATTTTCTCGTTTCGTTATGTTTTGGTCTCAGCTTCCAATTACTCCCTCTTCTTCCCCAGGCAAATCCTGATTCTCACCTTCACCCAGATCCCCAACGCTTGTCTTTACAGAAGGAGTTGTTTGCAGTGGATTGTAGGAGAGAGGTTAAACTTCCCAGGAAGGCCTAGTGCGGCCAGGACATGTGTTTCTCTCCCTGGCACAGCTGGGGACAGAGCAGCTCTTTGTTGAGCTGGGTAACAAGGAGCTCAAACCCTGCTGAAAGATGAAGCTGATGAGTGGAAAACTCTTCAGGGAACCCAGAAAGATTTATTTTAATTAGAATTTATGTCCCAGTCTAAGGCCCGCAACTGCCGGCTTCTTGGAAACAAAAAGCTAACTGCTGCTGAAATTGGCAGACCAAGACTTGGTTCTTTCTATGCACCTTCTCTGGTTGTCCTCAGATTCTTTTGATCACATTCTTCCCTCAGTGCTTTTTGCGTTTGAGGTTCTCTAGATAATGTCTACATACACTTCTGACTCACTCACATTCTGGAATGGTCTTCTGAAAGTTTTAGTCCAATATTGACCATTTCTCTGCTTTTCAGCTCTGAATTTTGGTGGTGCTCAAGCCTTCCTTTCATGTTGCCGCTGGATCTTTTTAAAACTCTCAGTCAACATCTATACGCATGGCCTTATTTTAGCATCTAGTATTTGGAGAGATCGGGAAATTTTTAGAACCAGCTTTGGCTGGAAAGCCAGATGGAATAGTCATTTAAAAAATTCTCACAATTTCTCATTACAAGATTGCTTGATCCCAATTTGAAGCCCGTTTCCTGTCCTGGCCCGTTCATTTTGGCACACTGCCTCCCAGTCTCAAGGACTAAGCCCACGATACGCTAACTAGCCAGGGAACTCCTTGAGAGGTGTGGTTAGTTTGCAATAACCACAGCCTCAGGTATGGGCGAGATATAGTCCTGTCTGAGGCTGGTGAAATAAAAATTCAGGTGTCTGACTCATGTCCATAATTCTTAGGTTTGAGTTATTTATAGGGCATTCTGATTTTCTCTATGAATGCATTTGTGGAGTGGACCGACATATTTTTGTGATCATTGTTGAAAGTACCCTTTCTGAACTTGGGAAATGGCGTATGCCTCATTTTACTATGAGCCATTTCTGTAAGTTTTGGTCTCTTTCTATTGACAATTCCCAGTGTAGAGGTGAAGGTGGGGAAAGATGCTCAGTGTTCTTTTTATTCCCTCATTATAAAAGGAAGTCAATCATTGCAAAAGACGGTAATTATAATTCTTAATATTGTAATAAAAGGGGAGAAGTGTCCAGAGGCAAAAGCCTGTAAAACCATAAGGAAACAAGCAAGTCAAGGCTTTGGGCCTTTCAATTTTATGGCCTTTATGGATCGCCTTGCCTGTTTTGTTTTTTGATGTTAAAGATCTCAATGCACTTAGTAGCGTCATGACTCGAATTAAGATGGTCACGGACTAGGAGAACACAACAGAAACAGTACTCGCTGTTCTGTACCAGCTTAACTTTTTCTCCTTTACACGTTGAGCAGCAAGAAAATACTCCCCTGTTTGATAGGCCACGGGTGAGACTATGTCAGAGGGCCAACGTGACACGTTTGGAAGTTCAAGTTAATAGGCTCGGCTGTCAGGAATCTCTTATGTCAAGTGTAATGTGGCACAATCAACTCTTTAGACTGTAATCATCCCTTAAATCAAGGGAGCAAGGATCACTGTCTGCTGTGGAAGATGGGAATCTGGTTCACATTTTGCACTGAGAGCTATGAGGGGTCCTGCCAGCTAAAGCTGGAGCCGCCAGGCGGCAAGCAAGTGACCTTGGCCACCGGCCCGTCATCCCTGGTGCCCTGAATTGTCCAGATGTCTGTTTCTGAGGGGTCTAATTGTCAATCCAGGATGACTTCAGAAAGATTAGTGCCAGACAGCCAGGCACCAGGGGCTCCCACAGTTTGCTGCCAGCATCTGGGCTCCTTGGAAGCCAGAGGGCTGGTAGTTGGCTTCTTGGGAACAATCAGGTAGCTTGTGTCTCTGGAGTTCCTATTGTCTGGCCCCTCATCTCCCAGTCGAGATGGCCCCTGCTCTGTGTGACACGCTCATGCAGTCCTGCCGCCCACCTGCATGTCCGCCAGTGCCTGACATTCCTGCGGAGAGCTGGGCCCTGGTGAGGGGCTCAGGCTGGTGCTCGTGACCTTCAATATTTAGTCCGTCCTCCTGGAGGATGGTTTCCCTGATGGCTCAGTGGTACAGAAGAATCAATACAATGCAGGAGATTCGGATTCCATCTCTGCATCGAGGAGATCCCCTGGAGGAGGTAGTGGGAACCCACTCCAGTATTGTTGCCTAAAAAATCCCATGGACAGAGGAGCCTGGCGGGCTGCAGTCCACGGGGCTGCAAAGAGTTGGACATGACTGAGCACACAGCACAGCTTATGGTACTCAGGGCATGTAAGTTCATTGGGAGCCCTGAATTAGTCAGTTCCTAAACCCTTGTTTCTAGGGGACACACAGGGTTAGGTTCCTGTGAGCCTCTGGTCACAAAGTCTTCATCAACTTCTGAATAAAGAACATTTTATGCATATTTCTTTGAAATCACCTTATTTAACATATAACTGATTCCTTACTTGATGGATGTGAGTCTGAGTGAACTCCGAGAGATGGTGATGAACAGGGAGGCCTGGCGTGCTGCGATTCATGGGGTCGCAAAGAGTCGGACACGACTGAGCGACTGAACTGAACTGAACTGAACCTTTGATCTTAAAGCCAACAGACATTTTGCGGTTACAAATAAATGCTAGCCAGTAGGCACAGAATTCACAAATGCAGAATCTGTAACTGTGGAATTGGTGAAGAAAGAGCAGAGCATTGACTCCATTTTCTTCTTCTTTCATGAATATCAGTTACTATAGGAAAGAAGTAATGCCTGTATTTGTCCAACTCCATTTGTACTCTGAATCTTATAGGTGCGAAGGAGCTGTTTAAGCTCCTCTCAGGAAGCAGGATTTTTTGTGGATCCCTATGTCCTTGGCAGTGGCCACATCACTGGTGGAAAACTTCCCAATCTTTGAAGCGGCTCTCAGACATTCTTGCTTCCTGATGGAATTATACCTCTTTGGAAGCTTTCCTGCCTGTCCTGACACCCGCGTTTTTTCTGAACCTGAGTGCTTCTGCCTTGACCTGGAGAAGAACAGTGGTTTTAGAGCTTTAGGGATCAACAGCACCCTGAACTAACAAGCTGGGTGAGGTCACTCTGGGCATGTCTCCCTAGCAAGTAACGACAAAGGTTAGTTTGCATCTCTAGTTTCTCTTTGTAAATTTGGCTTCGGGAAAGTTGCCGGGAAGGTAAAGGAAGTTTCCTTTGGTCTGGGTTAAGGGATGTGGGCTGATTTCTGGGAGCTTATTGTGATTCTTCGAACAGAACTCTGAAGCTTCCTTCTCAAACACAGTGCCGACCTCTATGTCTTGGTGGGAGCCATCGAGGTCCAGGCTGGAATAATCTGGCAGGAGGGGAATGCTCTTCCGCTTGTGGGATCGTGTATCAGCACGTGGGATGGATCGCTGGCTGAGATGCCACAGAGGTTTCTCCCTGAGCACTGACATCTGTTGACAAGCCAAGGATGGTTCTGGAATTCCCACCCAGCATCTTGCTCTGGGAAGTGTGAGGCTCCTCCGTTAGCTATGTGTCTGTCACAGCAAATTGAAACCAAGGAGGAGGGGGCTCCCTCTGGTGATCTCAGCAGGAATGCAGACGTCTTCTGAGCAGTGCCAGTTCCCCAAGTGAACGCCCTTGCGGGAGGGATGCTCATGTCATTGTAGCTTCTCTGCCTGTCCTTTCTTTAAAGGTCTGTTGTAGCCATAAGGAGCACAGTAGGGCCTGAAGGGCTGACCGATGGAAAAGACAGTGGTGGGAAAGGTGAAACAGGGAGTCGGGGGAAGAGTCTGTTTCTATTGACAGTTGATCCTTTGATGACAGATGGACTAGGTGTAGGAGTGAAACCGTTCAGTTATTCAGATTTCTGCTATGATTATTTTCTTCCTTCTATGAGGACTTCCCTGGTGGCTCATGGGTAAAGAATCCACCTGGAATGCAGGAGATCCAGGCTCAATCTCTGGGTTGAAAAGATCCCCTGGAGAAGGTCATGGCAACCCACCCCAGTATTATTGCCTGGAGAATCCCATGGACAGAGGAGGCTGGAGGGCTACAGTCCATGAGGTCACAAAGAGTAGGACACAATTGAATGATGATCACTTTCACTTTCTTTTCACCATACAGTTCAGATAGAACCAACTTTGTTTTTTGGTGTCCAAGTAACCAACCTCGTTGCTTGGTGTCCACACCTTGTCAGGTGCCTTGTCTGAGAAGCAGAGTTCCCATCTGCCATCCTTGGCCAGGTGAAGACAAAAATGATGGGATCATTGGCCTCTCCCAAGGTCCATAGTGGAGGGAAATCATGAGACCTGTGTCTTTCTCATCTCAGGATGATTATGACCAATGTGCATCTGTTTAGCTTCTGTTGAAACACCCTATATCCGCCAGAATATGAAACTGAAGAGAGACCTAATGTGAAGAGCGTGAGGAGTTCATGGAGTAAGGTGGATGAAGACCGTGCCATTACATCCAGTTATGGTTTGACAGTTTACTTAGGAGTCTTTGAGACAAGCAGCTATCACCAACATTTCAGGCCGCTGTTCTGATTTATAGCTTCTTTTTAGCAATGTTTGGAAAGGGAGCTTGCCTTGAGAAATTGTCAGCAATGCACAGCCTGCCCCGTCTTCCCAGTGCTATCTGAGACACATGGCAAAATAAACGGCCAGCAGAGCAAGGTGTTTTGTTCTAAGAATAATAACGGGTCTTATCACCTCTCCCCACAATGCTATCAGCTTTCCATGTGACTGAGGGGTTCTGTTTATGGTTTAATTTCCCTGATGTTCACAGTGATACCTGCATTGATAGGACAGTCCTTAATTAGACCGGAGTTCCTCTGATGAAATGTGAGGAGAGAGAGAGACAGATTTTGCATGAGCACTGTGCTGAGGTGCTCGCTGTCTGCTGGTCCAGGAGAAGGGACCTGATATGACAAGAATGTCTTATTTTAAAACTTGATCATATAGTTTGGAAAAAAATCCCAAAGCAAAGACAGGTCTGTGTCCTGTTGTCACTTGATTTTATTTTCTGTATCACTGTTTTGTCATCTTCACTGGAGTTATACAGACTTTTCTTTAAAGCTGGATTCAGTTGTTGGGCTTATTACTCATGGAATAGCATCACTTCCATAAGCCTGAAAAGTGATTGATGGGAATTGTAAGTATGAATGGAGTCAAGAAACATAACATTAAGATTAAAATGCACATTGTAAATTCAAGCGTAAAATGTCCCTAAGAACAGATTGATTTTTCTGGTACTAAATTGTCAAAGATGCTTTTAAGTTTTCAGCTGGGTAAAGCATGTCATAATTTCATGTTCAAGGTCACCAGAGCATGTCTATGTTTTCTAAAGATCAAATCAGTCAATCCTAAAGGAAATCGGTCCTTAATATTTATTGTAAGGACTGATGCTGAAACTGAAGCTCCAATATTTTGGTCACTTGATGCAAAGAACTGACTCATTAGAATAAGACCCTCATGCTGGGAAAGATTGAAGACAGGAGGAGAAGGGGACGACAGAGGATGAGATGGTTGAAAGGAATCATTGACTTGATGGACATGAGTTTGAGCAAGCTCCAGGAGTTGGTGATGGACAGGGAAGCCTGGCGTGCTGCAGTCCATGGGGTCTCAAGGAGTCGGACACGACTGAGTGACTGAACTGAACCTGAATTGACATGGAAAACTGGAGGGTGAATGAGAGCCCCTGAAAATTTTCTTAATCTGCAAGGAGATCAAACCAGTCAATCCTAAAGGAAATCAGTCTTGAATATTCATTGGAAGGTCTGATGCTGATGCTGAAACTCCAATACTTTGGCCACCTGATGCAAAGAGCTGACTCACTGGAAAAGACCCTGATGCTGGGAAAGACTGAGGGTAAGAGGAGAAGGGGGCGACAGAGGATGAGATGATTGAGTGACATCACCGACTCATTGGACGTGAGTTTGGGTGGACTCTAAGAGATAGTGGAGGACGGGGCGCCTGCTGTGCTGCAGTCTATGAGGTTTCAAAGAGTTGGACAGGACTTAGCCACCAAACAACAACAACACTCTGCAATTAACTGGAGAGAAGGGTCAAAGTGTGAGCAGGCCACCAGCCGAGGTTCAAGTACATTCAGGACAGTGCCTGGGTGAAGGGGCCTGAAGCTCTGATGATAGAACTGAAGTCCAAGAACTTTGATCTTGTTTTAATTAATCATTGAAGACTTGCTACATAGGAAACATTCCAGTTCAAATGAGCATCATTAGTTCAGAACTGGGAGTAATTTTTCCTTGGCAGTTCACCTGATGGCTGTGGAAAATGGGTTAACTAAGGGAATTATCAGTGTGAACACTCCATGTACAAAGATAATGTTTATATCATTTAAGGAAGGGCATTTTCCTGACTGTCACTGATGGTCCCTTCTTTGACTTTGTTCTCTTGTCTGACCTCTGTTCCTGTGAGCAGCTGTCCCTTCAGGGGGATATCTCTGAGCATCTAGAGAGATTTTGGGGGGTGTGGAGGCAACTCCCTCAGGGAGTCTGCAGAAGGACCTTTGTGTATATTTTAGTTGGCTTAATAGACAAGAACAGAGCGATTTTGGCTTCTTTGCCCTGAGAAGTCTGGGATAAAGTCTGGATTTTACAATTTCTTGAACAGGATGTAAAAAAGGGGGACTCAGACCTGTATGAGTAGCATCAGAAAGCTGTCTCCTTCTAATGAAATGTGGAAGGAGGACTTTATTTTGAGCAGAGATGGGATCAAGGCATGCCTCAAGCCTCTGGTCCAGGACGGTGTGACTCCCTTCCCACAGGACTTTCTCTCCTGCATAGTCACCACCCACCAACTCCTACCTGGGTACCTGCTGGGTGCCTGGCAACAGACCTGGAGGAGAGCATTTCAGCCCCCTGAGGTTTGGTTTACTCTGTTTTTCTGGATGATTTTGACTGATATCAGATTGGATAATGTGATGTCAAGAGGGAAGAGTGTCTCTAGAAGGTGACTTTAGGATTATGCCCTCTGGGTCCATGGGTATGTTATCACTTACACAAACTTGGAAGTAAAGTGAAGGAAACCTCATGGAATGTTTGCCTGGGCTCTGGGACTCAGAGTTGAATAGGATAGAATGATAGCCCTTGATGGAGGAAGCAGACAAATCCCAGAGGGTGATATGAGATAACTGGAGACAAGCACTGGGTGTCCTGGTCACAGAGAACAGGGGACTACACCCCATGGGGACACAGGTGGATTTTAGAGAGCCTGGTGGGATGTAGCAACAGCGCTTAGAGTGACTGGCTTGAGTGATGAGGTCAAGCCAACAAGATAGAATCGGAAAGGGCAAGAAATACAGAGTTCTGGATTTAGATTCGTAAATACACTTCATAGGTACCGCAAGGAGGGCAGGTACTGTCTCAGCAGCTAGTAAAATCAAAAGGAAAAAAAAAAGCCCATGGTCAGTTTCATACTTACCGTCCAATAGAGGAGGGGTTTGTCTTCTTGAGATTTTATGAAAGTGAAAGTAAAGTCGCTCAGTTTTGTCAGACTCTTTTCGACCCCATGGATGGTAGCCTACTAGGCTCCGCCGTCCATGGGATTTTCTAGGCAAGAATACTGGTGTGGGCTGCCATTTCCTTCTCCAGCGGATCTTCCCAACCCAGGGATTGAACCTGGGTCTCCTGCATTGCAGACAGACGTTTTACTGTTTGAGCCACCAGGAAAAGGAAATCCAAACCCAGCTCATGGTGGGGACAGAGAAGAGGGACAGGGGAGCAGTCACGGGGTGGCTTTTATGTGTCAGGCACAGCCTGGGTCACGCTCCCTGTGCTGGCAGCGCTTGTCAGTTGAAAATAACGGGACACAATTTCGTATAATACCGTCTGCCTTTTAAACTGGCCTTGTTTTCTTTATGCTTCGTCCAGTGAAGCAGGGCTTGTATTGAATGCAATGAGGAGTGATGGATTGTGTTTTCTTTAATCATCAGTAAGCTCAGAAATTTCCCAATTATTCAGCATCCCTCTCCCAGTTCTGATAGTTTGGTTCATGATGGTCGAGGATGAGGAAAGGGATACAGGTAGGGGGGGACCCTTAAGTTAAGGTCTTGGGTTGACATTTTGAAGGGTGCCTGTTGCAAAGAGAATGGAGGAAGCATCTTTGATTCATACACAAAGGGTGTCTTTTTACAGCAGGTTTGCATCAGGACACGCCTGACCTTCTGGTTATGTTTAGCAAGTCAATGATTTGATCAGATCTTGTCCTTGCTGGAGGCTGCAGGATGGGCAGAATGGCTTCATGACTAATCGAAGGCAGCTGACATGGTTGTTTTTAAACGTTACTGAAACTGCGTTGGTTCTTCCTGGGGAGGAAGTTTCAGTACAGTTTGTGCTGAAATGGGTGACATGACTCATTGCCAAATGCAAAGAAAAGAAAATCTTTTCATCCCCCCACATGTGTACACCCTCTAAACACAGCCGGGTTTACAGGAAGGTAAGACACCATCTGGTTCAATGCGTAGTAGCCTATTTCTTATTTTTATCACTGATTTATATTGAGAGGATGACAAATAGAACAGAAGTAGGTTTTCGGTTATAAAACACACCCAGGGATTCATATGGTATTAAGCCTGCTGTTGTCTCAAAAGCAAGAAACAAATGCATCTCTGAGCAACTTGACCTGTTGCAGGAACAAAGAGATGAGTTATCTTCTTTTCTTAGTCTGGGAGCCCACCTTTGACAATGGAAGACCCGAGAGGTCATTGGGACTGACTTCAACAGGTTTTAAATGCCCATTTATTCTTCATGCCTTTGGAGAAATGAAATGATTTCACTGCACTTGCTGTGTTTAAGCCAAAAAGCAAGAGCATAGTTTCACTTTTAATTCAAAACACAATTTGGCCCAGATTGCTGTTATCTCATGTAAAACAGCAGCATTAAAGTCTGCTGCTGCTGCTAAGTCGCTTCAGTCGTGTCCGACTCTGTGCGACCCCATAGACAGGAGCCCAACAGGCTCCCCTGTCCCTGGGATTCTCCAGGCAAGAACACTGGAGTGGGTGCATTAAAGTCTGGACACATATTAATAAAATAAATAAAGGTATTGAGAAGCTAGAACTGACACAGCCCAGCACGCGTATTGAATTGGCTTGTGTGGGTTTGTCCTAATCCGATTGGGACATCTTTCCATTTCGCTACTGAATTGGTGAGAGAGCATCCTTTGTAGCTAGAGACTTCTAAAAAGCTTCTGTTATTTTTTTTTTTCAGAAAATAGTTTTCTGAGTGATTTATCCCATTGCCATTTCACTAACAATTCACTGTGATTTTCAGTCTGCCCTCTTTCCAGGGACAAATGCCATCTTCTCCTTCATGCACATGCTTGAGACCTTTGTCTGCCTTAGTTCAGCTTCATCCTGGGAAGGTTTTGGTGCCAGTTGTGAGTTTAATCTGTGACAGACAGTGCCCTCTTCCTAAGTAATGACCAAAGAGCTAGTTTAAAAACCCAAACTTGTCCTGTTTGCTTTAATGGGAAAAATAGCAATAGTTCATTTCTTAGCCTTAAGTCTTGATCTTAGAATTGAATCTCAAATTTCCATCTCGCGTTGGATCTTGAATCCCTTTTGTGTGCACAAGCAACTGCTTACAGGGCAAGTCTTGTTGAATGTGTTGTTCTGAACAAATAGGAATTGAGAGACCACGTTTTCCAAAAGCCTCCGACATCCTTCTCTTTCTGGATCCTGAGATTCTAGTCTACAAAGGACAGATCAATTTAGCTGTCAAAATGAAAGCCGAGAGGCCAATTGCCCATGCAAATTAACCACTTGTGCAAGCACTTCAAAATTGCCTGCCTGAAAAGTGAGGCTGCCCTTTGAAAATTTGGCACATGGCGGCAGAAAGAGGAAAGTAGCCCCTATTCAGGGACATTGGCATCCTTAGAGAGCTGATCTTAGAAATTGATCATTTTGAGCGGTCGCTTAGTTTTGGGCAACATTTTTGCTTAAATAAGGATGTCATTTTTGCCCTCTCTTTCCCTCTCTTCCCATGCCTCCTGGAAGCTCAGAACACATCTCATCGTCTGGTGTAGGAACAGAGGCATAGGAAATGTTTTTTTATCCTGTCTTTGTTTCAGTTACTGAGGCAGTGAATTCATTCCAAGGTCAGCAGTTCCTACCAGCTTTAAATACTCACCAAAGGATGATCTACCGGAAGCCAAAATGGAAAACAGTCAGGTTTCTTTTTTCCCAAATGTTGTTAGGATTAGTCAACGCTTTGAGAAATGAAATATCCAATTTCTGCCTTCCGTCTTCTGTAGGTCTCAGCTGTGTCTAATATTTGTAAACCATCACATTCCACAGTGACAACTATCTGATGGAGAGAGGAGCCTCGCGGTGGATCCGGGTATGAAGGCTCCGACAGGAAGATTATGTCTCTTTCTTGTGCATCTTACTCCTTGGATGTCACTTTCAGAAGTGCCTGCTCTTTTGTTCCAGGAGGTAGGGTTTACCTCTGCTGGTCTCAGGGCTAGATGATTGTGTCACAAAATGACCAAGATGTGAGGTCCTGTGTTCCCACTGTCCTTGAAGCTTCAGCCATTGCTAGGGCTGAAGGTCTCCCGGTGTTCCTACTCTGGCCCAAAGACAGCCAGAGATTTAAAGAAGCAAAATTGTGACGTTTGGTACTTGTCTTTTCTAAATGTAGGTGAGATAATTATGAAAGAGATTTTTTTTTACTAAATGGTCATGATAAAGAAGTGGCATTATTTGTACGAAAACAAACTGGCTGGCTACTGAATTGTTTCTGACTTGGGGGAAGCCAGAGGGTGAATTCCTTGCTGATAGGACCCTTCCACGTGACTAGGGCGTTGCGTGTGTCACGCTTCAGCACATCCTGTCCTCAACTTTGATGCAGCAAAGTGTCTGATTGGCTGTGTAGAGTGATGTGGGAAGTAAGGCAGAACTTAATTTGCCCCTCAGTCTCCAACCAGGCACCCATTCTCTGGTTTCCTTCCTTGTTTTCCTCCGCAAACTTGAGCACCAGGCCAGCTTCCCAGCTGTGATCCTCGCTGCCCTCTGGTCCTGCTTTCCGGTCTTAGCAGAGCTCCTTTCAGCTTCCAGGCCTTGACTCATTCATTCGATAGTAGTACCTCCCTTTCGTCCCATTTCACAGTATTTGGTGAATTGTGTAGCAGATAAACCTTGTGTGAGCTCTTGAGAACAGAATCAGTTCTTGCTTTATCGACTAACTACCCACCATGCCAGGCCAGAGGGCGACACTGTGCGCGGTGGTTCGGGATGCCTCTCAATGAAGCTATAAAATTCTCGGAACTTGGGAAACCCTAGCCCACCCGCTTGTAGGTTTTCTGAGCTTGCACCCCATGGTGTTTCTTTCCATGACTCTGCTAGACACCCTTACGATACCAGGTGGTCTTGCCCGTTGTCACCTTATTTCCTGTGATTTTACTGTGGTTATTGTGGTGCTATTTCTAAATGGAGCTCTTTAGATTGGCCTGAAATTTTAGTTTCTCTCTTGTATCTTTAGGATACAAAACCACTGCTCGGCTGACCTTTTGTTTCTAGGGAAATATTTCAATCCACCTTTTTTCCTCACTCTAAGCCACGTGGGGAAGTTTGCATATTTTAGCAGAAAATCGTGTTCTCAAGGGTGTGCTCCTATATGCTCAGTTGCTCAGTTGCTCAATCGCGTCCGATTCTTTGCAACCCAATGGTCTGTACCCCACCCTATTCCATGGACAGACTCCTCTGTCCATGGAATTTTCCAGGCAAGAATACTGGAGTGGGTTGCCATTTCTTCCTGTAAGGGGGTCTTCCTGGTCCAGGAATTGAACCCACATCTCTTGCATCTCCCATGTTGGCAAATGGATTCTTTACCACTGAGCCATCTGGGAGGCTTCTGATGAATACTTAGTGCTAATTGATGTTTAAATTTTGCATAAGTATTTTAATTTAGAGATGATTTTATGAACTTGTGAAGGTAGCTACAGGTACCACTTCTAAGATAGGTTTCTTGTTTGTGAATCAGAGTGTGACAAGGGTCACCCTGCACGTGTGTTCACAGTGGTAGTTTTTTCCATGGCAAGGCCCTCGTTAAGAATCATGAGGCAGAGCACTTAGGAGCTGTTTATACTATGGTTGATTTTCAGCTAAAGGAAAATATGGAAGTGAGTCAAATGGAGACATTTGTGTTTTAATAAAACATAAGCATTTTCTTATTTAATGAGTAGTTATAATAAATAGCCACTTAAAAATACTCCAACTCCAGTCTGAGATGACCCTCTGAGATTTTGTAGTTTCTTTACCTTTGGAATTTTTTCTCCATTTTCTAGAAAATATGTCAGCGAGTTAGTTTATACATCAGCTAATTTATGACGACACCACCCTTATGGCAGAAAGTGAAGAGGAGCTAAAAAGCCTCTTGATGAAAGTGAAAGAGGAGAGCGAAAAAGTTGGCTTGAAGCTCAACATTCAGAAAACGAAAATCATGGCATCTGGTCCCATCACTTCATGGGAAATAGATGGGGAAACAGTGGAAACAGTGTCAGACTTTATTTTTTTGGGCTCCAAAATCACTGCAGATGGTGACTGCAGCCATGAAATTAAAAGACGCTTACTCCTTGGAAGAAAAGTTATGACCAACCTAGATAGCATTTTCAAAAGCAGAGACATTACTTTGCCTACTAAGGTCCGTCTAGTCAAGGCTATGGTTTTTCCTGTGGTCATGTATGGATGTGAGAGTTGGACTGTGAAGAAGGCTGAGCGCCGAAGAATTGATGCTTTTGAACTGTGGTGTTGGAGAAGACTCTTGAGAGTCCCTTGGACTGCAAGGAGATCCAACCAGTCCATTCTGAAGGAGATCAGCCCTGGGATTTCTTTGGAAGGAGTGATGCTAAAGCTGAAACTCCAGTACTTTGGCCACCTCATGCGAAGAGTTGACTCATTGGAAAAGACTTTGATGCTGGGAGGGATTGGGGGCAGGAGGAGAAGGGGACGACCGAGGATGAGATGGCTGGATGGCATCACGGACTCGATGGACGTGAGTCTGAGTGAACTCCGGGAGATGGTGATGGACAGGAGGCCTGGCGTGCTGCGATTCATGGGGTCGCAAAGAGTCGGACACGACTGAGCGACTGAACTGAATTTATGACCTCACTGTGGAAGGATGAGAGAGCCCAGCATCCAGGCCCAAAGGGGTCTGGTATCTGTGACTTTAGCCTAGCCTATGCAAGGCCACTGCTTTGTTGCTGCAGTTTCCAAGCCCGCGCCTATGCTGCTCGGCACACGTGTGTGTCCTGTGGGATGGTGTAGATTCCTATAGAGCAGCACTCCTCAACTTTTCCATCACCAAGTACTAGTTTCATGGAACACAGCTTTTCCATAGATCAGGGGTGGAGGGGGATGGTTTGGGGATGATTCAAGCACAGTCTAGTTCATGCTCCTACGAGAATCTAATGCCACTGCTGATCTGACAGCAGGCAGAACTCAGACAGTAATGCAAGTGATGGAGAGCCACTGTAAATATAGATGAAGCTTCATGTACTCACCTGCCACTCACCTCCTGTTCTGCAGCCTGGTTCTTAACAGGTTATTGGCCAATACTGGTCCATGGCACAGGGGTTGAGGACTCCTGCTTTAGAGGGTGGCACACCTATCCAGGCAAGGGCTGGCCCTCCAGAGTAGGCAGTCCTGATGGTGTTTGCGTGGCTATCATGGGCTAGGGTGGTAAAATGTCTTTTGCACTGTTAATGTGAGTGCAAGCACAGTTAAAACCTTTCAGGGTGTGTGTCTTGAATCCTGCTGTTGGAACTAGTTTCTTGTTCAGATTTCAGATTCTCAAGGGCCTTCTGTTGTCCCCAAGGCTGTGTGAACTCTGTCTGGGCATTCTGCCCCTTGCGTTCTGCCTTTCCACAAGGAAGGGCCTGGCTTTTATGTCTGAGGTTGAGCCTGGCACGTCTGGCTGTCCAGGATGCAGGCTGTCCCCACCTGGATTCAGCAGGAAAGTTCACCTCCTGCAGTATTTGTTGTGTGGTTGTGTCAACAATTCTGGATCCTTTCAATGTCCTATTTGGCCTCCATCATTTTTGCCTTTTAAGAGGCTAGCCATTCTCTGTAGGTGTGACTCTTGGATGTCTTAGCTGAGGGGCTACATCAGCTAATTTATGATCTCACTGAGGGAGAATGGGAGAACTCAGCCTTCAGACCTAATTATCACCCTCTCATTTTTAACTTAATTCTGACACATGGGAATCTTTAAGAATTGCTGGACGTTCATGGCAGTAACCAGTGGGCCTATCCAACTTTATCAGTTACATTTTGATTAAGAGATAACCAAATAGAAAGAAATTTTAGTACTAATTATAAAATAGATCAAGAGAGGAAGTTACTGTATTCAAGTTGCTTAGTCAAGAAGTCCCAGCTAACATATTTGTTGCCCCACCCAAAGGAGATATTACTGGTGGTGTGAGAAAGGAATTCGCTGCTCCTAGGAATTTTTCCTGGGCCGAGTATGCCTTTTTACCTTGGGGAGAGCTCCCTTCCTCCCTTTTTGGCCTCGAAGATTTACATCTGCACCTTCTCTTTCCAAAGGATGAAGTCACAGACTTTCAAAGACTCAGCTGGGACCGCAAGGGATCCGCGAGGCCGCAGTGCAGGAGTGCACCTGGGCTGTGGGCGCCTTCTGGGGCACTTCTGAATATTTTACTTTGGATTGCCCTCTCACTTCCCTTGAAGATGCCTAATAACGGCAGAGAGCCTCATGGAGAGACGTTGTCACCTAGCCATTGTCCTCTGGCCTCTGAACCTCAGGACTTTCAAATGGCATTTCAATAGATAGAAAATTATATGAATTTCCAGATGCTGTAATCCAGTTGTCCTTCTGCAGGCAGATGGCCTTTAGATAATCACTAAGTAGACAGTGTGGGAATCATTGCATAGGGGGACAACCAGAACGTTTCAGAATGTTCTGGAAGCTTCTTCTCCCCCTTTTCTTGTCATCATTCTCAGCTGCTGCCCAAGTGTTCATGCTGCGATAGGCATGTTCAGTCACTCAGTCATGTCTGACTCCTTGCCACCTGTGGACTGTAGCTCACCAGCCTCCTCTGTTCATGGAATTTTCCAGACAAGAATACTGGAATGGGTTGCTATTCGCTACTCCAGGGGATTTTCCCGACCCAGGAATCGAACCTGTGTCTTTTGTGTCTCCTGCATTGGCAGGCGGATTCTTTACCACTTTGCCACCTGGGAAGCCTTGGGCTAGGCAACCTCAGTGTGTTTGAGGTTTATGGCAGCCGGAAGCTATGGACTACAGTGAGTAGAAAGAAACTACAACAGCTAGGACAGCAGGACAAGCATGAGCCCCAAAATACGGCAGCTGAAGTAGGAGACATCCTTAACTAGTAATGGAGAAATTTCTTTTTTGAATAAGAAATGGAAAGTGACCCATTTCTTTAATTTCTGTCATGCGTGGTTCTAGGGAAGCTGATGCTTTGCAGCCATCTTTCATCACATTATGTATTAAGCTTTCAGGATTTTATTTAAATTTGTTACACTGAATGAGCGGATTGGATAAATTTGCTTTAGTAATGTGAATTGTTTTTATGGTTTACAATTTCCTTTAAAAAAAAGCTTCATATTTTGCATCAAATAATTTAATATGTAAATAAAAACACAAGTTCTGAATCTAGTATAGTTTATTGTATACCTTCTGACTTCATCTCCTATTTTTGAAATGCATTTCTTAAGGTACTATGTATTTCCAAAAACAGAATGAAAGACCCATCATAAAATGGGTAAATTTATACAATTGGAATTTGGTGCTCAAACTGCTTAAAGTAATTTAAACAGGTGTGCAACGGTCCTTTTGGTGGTTTTGAGATTTGTCTTCCTGTATTAACAATGTCTGAAGTTTTGTTTCTCCTTTTCTGAGGAAAGGAACCCATTGGTAGGGGATAGAAGGCCAGGTCTGTCACGTTGTGATTTCCAAGTTGCTCTGTGCTCAGCCTTACATTGTCAATGCAGCTGGTTGTGCAGGGAATTCATGGAACTTTCTAGAATCGATCGGCAATGACCATGGTCTCTTTTCAAATGGGTTAATATAACCTCTGTTTTTCACCCCCTTGTCTTTGTTGAAGCATTGGTGTGTGAGAGTTGGGCTGAACCCCCCGAGTGGCTGTGGATCCTTCGTGTGATACATGGTCGAGGACACGCTCCACCCCTTTCCTCCTTGGTAAGTCGGACACTCAAATGGGAAATGAAGAAGCCAATGATTTCACAGATTGAGAAAATCGTGATGATCATGAGCATCACGTATCTCAGCTGTGCACAAAGGCAGTGAAAGAATGAGCAGCCTTCCAGAGAGAAACTGAAAGCACAGAGAAGCGAAGTAATGGGCTTAAGATCTCACTAGTGATCAGAGTCAGGGCTGGGACGTGGACCCATATTCTTAACCTTAATCCAGTACGACCTCTTAGCACTAAGCATGCCTCCTGATAATAAGGACAGACACGATTTTATTCTGTTCTGGAAATACTTAGATCCTTAAAGCTCATGTTAAATAATAAGAAATCAATTTTTTGAACAGTAGGCTATATCAGGAGATAGTAAACTTTTTCTGAAATGAGTGAGATAGGGAACATTTCAGAATTCGTTGGCCATGTCATCTCTATCTTGTCATCATCATCATTATCTTGTACCAGCTCAGCTCTGTGTTGTAGCCTAAAGCAGCCACAGATGATATATATAAATTTACAAATACTGGCGTCAAGCTGAGCTGGACTTGTTCCACGTGACTGTAGATTATCGAATCTTGATCTACACGCAGTACTCCAAGATCCCAGTGTAGAGAGTGAGAGTGTTTTAGTGGCCAGTAGGTATGAGTCCGTTAACAAAATTTATCTTGGATGCTCAGAAGTTAATCATAAGCCACTTTGAACAAAGTCTATTGTAACTGCAAAAACCTACTCCTTGGCTGCATTTGGTTTTCAGTGCTTATCACAGTCAGTATGCCCTGAGTGTATTAGTCTGAGCCCAAACATCTAGACTACAGCTTTGCTCCAGCTGGGCCTGATCAAGATGGTGTTGGTAATCTAGAATGTCTAGCTCATTTACTGGGAGAAGGCAATGGCAACCCGCTCCAGTACTCTTGCCTGGAAAATCCCATGGATGGAGGAGCCTTGTAGGCTGCAGTCCATGGGGTAGTTAAGAGTTGGACACGACTGAGCGACTTCACTTTCACATTTCACTTTCATGCATTGGAGAAAGAAATGGCAACCCACTCCAGTGTTCTTGCCTGGAGAATCCCAGGGACAGTGGGGCCTGGTGGGCTGCCGTCTGTGGGGTCGCACAGAGTCGGACACGACTGAAGTGACTTAGCAGCAGCAGCAGTAGCTCATTTACCAAATAAGCTGAGACAGCATTTCCTGTTTTTGGTCTACATATAATTTCCATGTGGGACATTTTTATTTGGTAAAAATAAATAAATTTTTTTTTATTTTTATTTGCTCCTGCGCTTCCCAGGTAGTTCAGTGGTAAGGAGTCCTCCTCCCAGTGCAGGAGACACAGGAGACCTGGGCTCAGTTCCTGATCAGGGAGATCCTCTGGAGTAGAATTGGCACCCCACTCTGCCTGGAAAGTTCCATGGTCAGAGGAGCCTGGCGGGCCACAGTCCCTGGGGTGGGAAAGAGTCGGATACGACTGAGTGACTGAGCGTACGTGCTGCTACATACATACTCCTAATATGCATGCCTTATACATATTAGGGCAATCATGCAATTATCTTGGGGGCTGTCTTATATTGTACAGAAGTATTCTGGTATCAAATCTTCATCTTTTATTCTGAACAAAAGCAGATGTTTACAAGACAAGTGTGAACAAGATTGACATACTTAAATCATGGGGTAACATGGCAACCGTCTTTGCCACATACATCAGATGAGGTGGGATTTGGGTTTTTCAAAAATTTTTCTTGCGAAAGGATATGTCTGACACTTCAAGGCCTGCTAGACTCTCTACCTTACTGCTTATCACCTAACAAGAAGGATAAAGGAAAACCAGTGAATTTGTGTTTCCTGAAGGAGTTTCAGCAGGGACCTATTCTAGTTGCTCATTCCTTCATTCACAGAAGTAAGTAACTGTAGCAAGCATGTGAGCCTGATGTTGTATAACTTTTGAGGATATACCTTTTTCCAGAGCCACTGGTCTTGGCGCACTTCTTCTACAAGTAATGGAAAAGTGTTCTTCACTTTAATATCAATGATATGAAAAGTAAAATTTAGATTATAAAAGTATTGGAAAGCTAGGTGTGGTACCTTGTTAATTGGAAAAAGCAGGTTGCAGAATAATGTACTTAAAATAATTGCATTCATCTTAAAAACACACTCATACTATCTCTGCATCCAAGTACCTGTGTGTTACAAAGTCTATTAGATAACACCTTGGTATATACCAGACTCTAAACAGGTCATCTCTGGGGTTGAGGTGTTGGCCCTTTATGAACCAAATGTGTATATGTGTGTGTGTGTGTGTGTACTTACGTGCACACACTCAGTCCTGTCTGACTCTTTGCAAACCATGGACTCTAGCCCTCCAGGCTCCTCTGTCTGTGGAATTTTCTAGGTAAGAATACTGGGGTGGGTTGCCATTTCCTTCTCCAGGGGATCTTTCCCCCTGCCCAGGGACCAAACGCATGTTTCTTGCAACCCCTGCGTTGGCAGGCTGGGTCTTTACCAGCTGAGCTACTGGGGGAGATTATTAACCATATAGTCAAAATTTTCTGAAGAAGGTTGTATTTTTGAAGCTTAAAAATATGAAAAGAAGATTAAAGTAGTGAAAGCTGATTATGGAAATTATGTAAAAGAAGGGAATATTCACCCATAGTGCCTCCATCAAAGACTGTCACTGTTGTCATTTAATACAATCTTTTGTGAGTGTTGTACAGAGTGGGAACACCACTAGATGTAAAATTAACATACTGCTTTTTCACTTCTTATGACGTATATTTTTTATGCTATATACAAATGGTAATGACACATCAGAGTCGGACACCACTGAGCATCTGAACTGAGTAGCATATCATGTAATTGAAAATTGTTAATATATTTTATTTGAATGCCTCATAATGGTCTGTCATGCAAAGGTACTGCAATGTAACTTACTGCATATTTTTTTAAAATTGGGGTGTAGTTGCTTTAGAATGTTGTATTAGTTTCTGCTGTGCAAGGAAGTGAACCAGCCGTATGTACACATATGTCCCCTCCCTCTTGGACCCCCTCCTCTCACCCATCTAGGTCATCACAGAGCGCTGAGCTGAGCTGCCGTGTTATGCAGAGGCTGCCCACTCGCGATTTTACACGTGGTAGCGTATATGTCAGTCATAGCTCATCCCACCCACCTTCCCCGACTGTGGCCACACCTTCATTCTCTAAGCCTGTGTTTCTTTTACTGCCCTGCAAATATGTTCACTGGTACCATTTTTCTAGATTTCACATACTTGCAATAATATACGATGTTTGTTTTTCTCTTTCTGACTTCTTTGCTGGAGATATATATTATTTTCAGCTAACAAAAATCACAGACAGTGTGGAAGGGTCATGGTGAGGGGAGGGTACCAGAGTCCTGAATTCCACTGCTGCTTGCTGTTGCTTGCTTTCACAGCCCACACTGTCACTACCTCGGGAAGAGTGGAAATTTGGAGCATAAGGTAGATGCTTCATAAACAATAGCAGCTATTATTATGAAGGTTTTCTATTAATTGAAGATGAATTCATTATGCCAGAATAGCTGTAGTTGATTTACTCTTTCAGAGTCAGTGCATTTTAATAAGATTGTCAATCGGCTTTGCAGAAGTATTCTAGATATTTTTATTTCACTAAAAATATGTTACAGATTTTGTTTTGCTAAAGCTTTAATATCATCATCATCATTAATTTTTTTAATCATTTCGATAGTTTTGCCTCCTTTTATGTACTCTATTGTTTACTCATTATGTTATTTGGTAGGTTTTTAAGTTTTTTGTGTGATAGCTGTTTTTTGAAAAGGGGAGAAGAACAGGAGAGAAAGTAGAGGAGAGGAAGGGAACTTACTTGTGAAAGAATCGTTAGTTCTCATTTTATACTCATTTAGCTGTTGAGATGGAGAAGGCAATGGCACCCCACTCCAGTACTCTTGCCTGGAAAATCCCATGGATGGAGGAGCCTGGTGGGCTGCAGTCCATGGGGTCGCTAGGAGTCGGACACGACTGAGCGACTTCCCTTTCACTTTTCACTTTCATACATTGGAGAAGGAAATGGCAACCCACTCGAGTGTTCTTGCCTGGAGAATCCCAGGGACAGAGGAGCCTGGTGGACTGCCGTCTGTGGGGTTGCACAGAGTCGGGCACGACTGACATGACTTAGCAGTAGCAGCAGTAGCTGTTGAGATTCCATGTTTTTCGAACAGATACTTGCAGAATTTATTTTTAAGAATATTAGCCCCTTGTTGTCTTTCTCCCCAGTGTGTTAGCTTGTGAACTTTATCCTTTAAACTCAAAGTTTATTTTAGTGGCACCAGAGAGTTCCTTCATAATTATTTCAATCAGTGCTTGGAAACTTAATGCAGTTTTCCCTTTGCTTTCTTCTGATATTATTAAAAATACTCAACTCTTTCATTCAGGGAAGTGTTCCCTTATGTAAGAATAGCTATCTCTTATTTTGTAATTCTTCTCATAGTCTTATTCTGCCTCTCTTTTAATTCCCTGACAAAAATTATCCCACAAATTTAATCTGAGGAGGATGTTCAGACAATCAAAATATTTGTAGGAATGAGAGATCTCAAGGAAATATTGCTTCATCCTACAAGTAGAGATCAGGTTTATAGCCAGACAACTGGAATTCCTTCATTCTTTAACGTTCCTCTTTTAGCTTGGGAAAGGTTAACTTTGGCCTTTTATTTATTTTTTTAAGCAATTGTATTTCATATCTTTTTATTCAGTAGAACTTAACTCATTATGTTGAGCATTATTAAGTCATATGTTAGTGTTTTTCCTCTAGTTTCATTTTTGTACGTAACTTTTGATTTGCACCAAAATAGTCTGTGGTGTGTCTGAAAGACCAGGGTGGGACTGGTGGAATCTTGTATGTACCGGTTGATGTCTTCGCTTGTTGAGTTGAGAGTACTCACCTAAAATATTAATTGTTAATTATCATGTGCTTACGAGGACGGTTTCATAATTGTGTAAGTTCCAAAAGATAGAGAATTCGCTAGATTTCGGCTTTGGAGATGGAGTTGAACCCGGCTTTGGCAATGTTGACCCCCATTCAAGCCTCCATGTTTCTACGTTTCTACTTTTCTTGGCTGCTAAATTCTGAGTTCTGCTGTCGGTGTTGCAGCTGGGGCTGCTATGCTGATAGGAATTCTCTTTTATGATACTTGCAGTGCATCCCTATGTATATTATTGACACAAGGTATATCCCTTGTTTAAACATGCTGAGTGGTTGCCTTTGGGGATCAAGATTTAGCCTGTCAGTCTCAATAATGTCTGGAATACGAAAGCTGTGGCCTCCGCATCTAATTATTCTTGCCCCATTGTCCAGGCAGCAATCTGGAAAGGCCCCATGCAGATCTGATCTGTTTTGTCATGTGTATCTCAGTCCACATGAGCCAGGTTCACTGATAGCAGAGCTGTGTGCTTCCATTGTTCACGGTCAAAGGCATCAGAATGGGGAAACCTTGCTTTCTCTCCTGTTCTCTTCCCTGTTGGGATTTTGGCCTTTGAAACTTGTTTGTTTGGGTGAGTTTCTGCACATTATGTTATTGTCCCGGCTTTGTGACTACTATAAATATTTGTGAGTCACAAATGTGTGATGAAGTTCAGAATCCTTTTCTCCCTGGGAATGGACCATGTGTACTGTTCATTCTCAGGCACCCATTAGAGGGGCTGATATCTGTGTATGGGGTTAATTGCTTGGATTTGAAGGTTTACATGTGCCTGTGAGTACACTGCCCCTTGATTAAACTGTTTGTGAGATCTTTTCTGGCAGAATTCTCTTAAGGGCATTAAAAATGACCCTGTGTTTGGGTTTTTGGATTTCATGGACTTGAGGTTTTCCTGCTTGTGGTCTGCAGATCACAGTACTGGAGAGGCTTCCATAGCTGAAGGGTCGCAAAGCTAATCAGCTCATGTTTTCTCCACTGGAGCCTTTCATGTGGTTTGCATGCATGTTTGTGTCTCTTTTAGCCTCCCAGGCCACAGACGGAGCAGAGTCATTTTGTTTCATTTGCTTTTGCCTCAAGCTTGGGCAGTAACCACTCTTGGTTAAACCAAAGCCAAGGTTGGAAAGATGGTCAGTAGATTCTGGGAAGTAAATACCATCATATTTTCATATAATAGTGTCTAAAAATAGTGAACAGATCTTCCATTTCCAGTGCTGAGGAATTAGGTGGGTGCGTCCAAGCTGTTTATCATTGTTGAGAATTATTTTTTTGGTAGGGGGTGGGAGATGATTGCCTTGCTCGCAGTTCAGTGGGCATATACCTTTGAGAATGGTTCTTCCTGTTTCCCCAGAAAGTCACCTCCCTGCTACAGCTATGGTTTGAAGGTGAGGCACCTGCCCAACTTGGCCAGTCACACGTCCCACCCATTGGCCACTCTGATCGATTCTTCTTGAGACCAAGACTCCAACTTGGGCATGAATATCCCATTCCTTCTCTCCTACTCTAAGACAGTACTTAAACAGTTTTTCCATTTCCCGCATCATCAGTTTTTATTTTCCCCTCTCTGCTGGATCTTTCCAATAGGAAAGCAAACATCTACCGTTAAAAAAAAAAGTGACCTGCTGATCTGAATTTCCTCTCCAACTATGAGCCCATGCTCTTCTTCTCTTTACAGAAAAACTGCTTGAAAGCATTTGTTTGTATTTATTATCCTTAATTCCTGTGTTTCCACTTCCTTTGGAACCCACTTGGACCACTGAGTCCTTCCATCAGTCCTGCCTCTTTAAGGTTACCTGTGGCCACCGTGTTAGCAAATCCAGGGGTTGATGTTGTCAGCATCGCCCCTGCAGTCAGGGTGAGCCGTGCTCCTACCGTGTAGTCCATCCCGCTCAGCTCCCGGAAGCACTTGCTCCATCTGGTTTCAGGCCACCGCCGTTCTCTGGAGTGACTCCCACATCTGGCCAGTTGCCCAACTGCTCGACTCCCTGCCCTACAGCCACTGAGTCTTGCAGGGTCCTGCGGCGCCTTGACCCTCCCTTCTCCCCAACCTCCCCCACCATTTGTATCGTTTCTGCTGTCCCCAAAATGTAAGCTCCATGAGGTCAGGGACTTTTGTCTATTTTGATCACTGCTCCATCTACAGGCATAAAGAATGACCTGAGACATAAAAGCTGCCAACAATTATTTGTTGGATGGATGGCTGGATGATTTTGAAAGCTAGTTCAGAAAAACATAATTTTAGTTTGGACACAGAACTGGAAGTACATGAGATTGTCTGTAAGAGGAAGGAATGGGCTTATTCACCCTCTATCCAACCGAAGCTTAGTGTATTTGGTGTAATTTTTCCCACATTGTCCAGCAGGTGGGTACATGTTCATTAAACCTCAGTTCACATGTCATCTCTTGCTGAGCCTCATCATCCTTATTCATAGCCAGATAAAGGATGCGGCACCTCCACATTCCTCGGCATGTCCCCATAATGGCAGTTTAAAATTGGACTCATTGTACTGTTCCCTGTAGACATGGAGTCCTTTCCTTTCCAGACCAGGAAGCCCTTGCCTTGACTGTGTTTATCTCCCCAATCCTTAGCACACAATAAGCACTGACTATGTGTGTGTTATTTAGTGAAGTGATTCTGATTGAAATTTTTTAAAACATGATTTGCTTCATAGTCCTTAAGAGTGTGATAATGGTGTGCTCCTCTGGCCTTCTGATCATGCTCTGTTTGATTTAAGATGTTTATTTCATGATTTTACAATAATTAAATAGATTTGCGGTAGCCATTATAGACTGTCCCCATGTTGTCCAGCTGTGGCCATTTACCATTGCCACAAATAATTTTTGCTTTTTCCGTATAAGGGTACTTCATTCATAGTGCACCATAGAGAGGGAGAGGGCACGAGCCTCTCTAAGTGTGCTTCTCCCTCAGAGTGGTCCCTGAGTTGTGAGCACACCCGAAAGGGGCGTTGACAGTGGTCCGCCAGCACAGAGTCCATGACCACACTATGAGATCAGAAGGCAGCTCCTTCCTGCCTTTAACATTTCTAACACAGAGTATTTGGACCCACTGTCAAGGTCACAGTGGAACCTCATCAGTCTCACCTTCAAGAAATGCATATCATTAAATGTAAAAATGGCACCGTACAGTGTGGCTGAGCCAAGCTCAGGACCCTAAAGGTGTGTTTCCTGTGAAGTAGTTACCAGGGATGTGCAGGCTCAAAAAGCACCCCTGGTGTGCCTCAGAGTCCCTGCCATGCTGGGACCATAAACCTCTGGATCAGTTGAATAGTCTGTCTACAGATAGATGGATAGAGAGATAGATATGTTCCTAGATATATGGGGGCTTCCCTGGTGGCTCAACGGTAGAGAATCTGCCTCCCTATGAAGAAGACGTGGGTTCAATCCCCGGGCTGGGAAGATCCCCCAGAGGAGGAAATGGCCACCATCCAGCATTCTTGCCTGGAAAATCCCATGAACAGAGGAGCCTGGCAGGCTGCAGTCCATATGGGATCACAAAGAGTCAGACACAACTTAGCGGCTAAACATCACCATCACCATCGCCACCACCACACCATTCATAGATATATAGGTGTGTAGATAGAGATGCAGATGAAATAAACATAAATATACATACAGACAGAGAAAGCACTAGCACTGAGCTCATGAGGGTCCCTAAAGCAGGAGCAGTCAGTGAAATAAGTGTCACTAAAACATTGTACTAAATGGACTTTCCTGGTGGTCCAGTGGCCTTAAGGCTCCATGCTCCCAGTGCAGGGGGCCTGGATTCGATCCCTGATCAGAGAACAGATACCGTATGCCTCAGCTAAGATCTGGTGAAGCCAAATAAGTAAATAAAAATAAATATTAAAAAATACAACAGTGTACTAAAGCCCAGCTTTGTGACTTAATTATGAATTTCTGGTAAATTGATTGATAGCTACTGAATGATCCACAACCAGGAAGCGCCTTTTAGATAAATAATCTTTCCCTGACTTGGGTCTACAGTTCAGTTCAGTTCAGTTCAGTTCAGTCGCTCAGTCGTGTCCGACTCTTTGCGACCCCATGAATCGCAGCACGCCAGGCCTCCCTGTCCATCACCATCTCTCGGAGTTCACTCAGACTCACATCCATTGAGTCAGTGATGCCATCCAGCCATCTCATCCTCGGTCGTCCCCTTTTCCTCCTGCCCCCAATCCCTCCCAGCATCAGAGTCCTTTCCAATGAGTCAACCCTTCGCATGAGGTGGCCAAAGTACTGGAGTTTCAGCCTCAGCATCATTCCCTCCAAAGAAATCCCAGGGTTGATCTCCTTCAGAATGGACAGGTTGGATCTCCTTGCAGTCCAAGGGACTCTCAAGAGTCTTCTCCAACACCACACTTCAAAAGCATCAATTCTTCGGCGATCAGCCTTCTTCACAGTCCAACTCTCACATCCATACATGACCACAGGAAAAACCATAGCCTTGACTAGACGGACCTTAGTCGGCAAAGTAATGTCTCTGCTTTTGAAAATGCTATCTAGGTTGGACATAACTTTTCTTCCAAGGAGTAAGCGTCTTCTAATTTCATGGCTGCAGTCACCATCAGCAGTGATTTTGGAGCCCAAAAAAATAAAGTCTGGCACTGTTTCCACTGTTTCCCCATCTATTTCCCATGAAGTGATGGGACCAGATGCCATGATCTTCGTTTTCTGAATGTTGAGCTTTAAGCCAACTTTTTCACTCTCCTCTTTCACTTTCATCAAGAGGCCTTTTAGCTCCTCTTCACTTTCTGCCATAAGGGTGGTGTCATCTGCATATCTGAGGTTATTGATATTTCTCCCGGCAATCTTGATTCCAGCTTGTGTTTCTTCCAGTCCAGC
>SJYT01076339.1:230853-255611 GCA_006410635.1 Cephalophus harveyi
TCTAATCACACTAGGACCACAGCCTTGTCTAACTCAATGAAACCAAGCCATGCCTGCAGGGCAACCCAAGGCGGGCGGGTCATGGTGGAGAGGGCTGACAGAACGTGGTCCACTGGAGAAGGGAATGGCAAGCCACTTCAGTATTCTTGCCTTGAGAACCCCATGAACAGTATGAACAGGCAAAATGATAGGATATCAAAAGAGGAACTCCCCAGGTCATTAGGTGCCCAATATGCTACTGGAGATCAGTGGAGCAATAAGTCCAGAAAGAATGAAGGGATGGACCCAAAGCGAAAACAATACCCAGTTGTGCATGTGACTGGTGATCGAAGCAAGATCCGATGCTGTAAAGAGCAATACTGCATAGGAACCTGGAATGTCAGGTCCATGAATCAAGGCAAATTGGAAGTGGTCAAACAAGAGATGACAAGGGTGAACGTCGACATTCTAGGAATCAGCGAACTAAAATGGACTGGGTCTACAAGTATGTGCATATTCATTGTTGTTGTTGTTTGACCACTTAAGTCGTGTCTGACTCTTTGCCACCCCATTTTCTGTAGCCCGCCAGGCTCTTCTGTCCCTGGGATTTCCCAGGCAAGAATACTGGAGTGGGTTGCCATTTCCTTCTCCAGGGGATCTTCCTGACCCAGGGATCGAACCTGCATCTCCTGAATTGCAGGTGGATTCTTTCCCACTGAGGCACCAGGGAAGCCCGACACATACATATACACAAAAATGTTTTTCACTGGAAGTTGCAGACAGCTGGCCACCATTTTTATCACTCATCCCTGAACACAGATGCAAGTTCTGAGCTATGAGCAGCAGTAGGATGCATCCACAGGCCAGGCACACAGTAGGACCCAAAGATGAAGGAACATCAGTGAAGCAATGAGTGACCACATGTTACCCATATAAGGACTCATTCTGAAACGTCTTCACTGAAGCAAGCATATTTTTAGTAGGCAAATCTAACTAAATCCCAACTAACTATGACTGTTTTCTTTTTTTGATTTCCCCTGCTAAATTTGATAAGCCGTTGTATGCTAGATTGATCATTCCACTGCCATAGTTCTAGGAGCTGATCACATTTCTTGTGACTTTTTATTTTTTGTGCTTTTGCATTACTGACTCGATGGACATGAGTTTGAGCAAGCTCTGAGAGTTGATGATGGACAGGGAAGCTTGGCGTGCTGTAGTCCATGGGATTGCAAAGAGTCAGACATGACTGAACTACTGAACTGACCGATGCTCTTTTCTGCTGCTGCAGCTGCTGCTAAATTGCATCAGTCATGTCCAACTCTGTGCCATCCCACAGACAGCAGTTCACCAGGCTCCCCATCCCTGGGATTCTCCAGGCAAGAACACTGGAGTGGGTTGCCGTTTCCTTCTCCAGTGCATGAAAGTGAAAAGTGAAAGTGAAGTCATTAAGTCATGTTCAACTCGTAGCAACCCCATGGACTGCAGCCTACTAGGCTCCTCTGTCCAGGGGATTTTCCAGGCAAGAATACTGGAGTGGGCTGCCATTGCCTTCTTCGGATGCTCTTCTCAGATTAGTCCATAATCCAGATGTAATAGGGATTTTGTCAAGTTCTTAGAAAATTTTTTTCTGGGATGTCATAATAATAGCAATAATAAGAAAAATGAATTGTGGTGGTCTGACTTTTGTTCTGTGGTTATAACTTTAAGTGTTATGTATATTCTTTGACAGTTATTTTCTGGTTCAAGTTATGTCTTTATAGAAGAGGATTTGCAGAGTCATTGCAAAGAGCTGAATATGACTGAATGACTCACACTTTACTTTTCTGCTTTCTTAAGCAAATTCTGGCTGGTCAGGTATACCTGCAACTAACATTTCTAAGCACAGGTGCTTGGTTTGTGAATGCGTTCTTGATTTAGAACAAGTTCTTCTTTTTATCTGAGTGCAGCTCAGATCTCCGGATGTTGAAAGCAAGGAGTATAAATATTCTGGGTCACCTCCACCTGCCTGTAGGTTTGGGTCTGAAGGACTTGGATCTGTTCACCAGTGGAAGTCATTAAACAGCCCCTTGTAATGCGGCAATGATAATAGACTTTCTATAGAGGTTGTTCAACATTTCTTCTTTTGGAACATTTTATAAACCACTGATAATAACAGCTTAGTAATAATTCATATTAGTGGCTCAAGTTACTTGAGCATACAGTATATCCCAGGCACTGGTATAACTGCTTTATTTATATCATTTCATCTTCTCAGCAACCATACAAAGCAGGTTCTAACATTATCCCCAGTTTAGTGATGAGTAAACCAAAACATGGATAGTTAAGAAATTTGCCAGCATAATTCAGAGGTTACCTGCATGCCAACCTCAGTGGATGATATATAACTTCTGAATTCAGATTCAGGATGTGTTTCACCCCCTTTATCTTTTAAAGGTCACCAAGGCAACTCCAGGGCAGAACATTCCCTATCCTAAATGTTATTGCAAAATAAAGCTGCTATAGGTTTCTGCAGTGTCTTGGTTTTATTTCCCTGAGCCAGCAAGTATGTTGAGGGTTGGAACCCACTCTCAGTGTGTAATTTCCTTGCGGAAAACACATGATTGATGGTTAATCTCAAAAGTCCCTCATGGACGAACATCTGTATAAACACATGGTACCTCTGAAGCATCTCTTCCTGTACACGTGGGTCATGGAGGACTAGCGGGCATCCTGATTAATGTCAGATTAGAAACTGTGTTTCTATTATCATTGCAACAGGCTAACCACTTTTCTTGAAAATTGTGAGGAAAGTGACAGGGAAGAGATCACCTGTGTCCAGCTGTCCCCTCTCTTTAACAAATATTTACTGAGTACATACAGGGTAGGAGCCTCCTACGTATTGGAAATATACTGACAAACAAGAAGGCTCCCAGTTCTCATGAAGCAGATGTTTTAGGAGAGAGTTAGATTATAAACAATTATTGCATCACACCTGATGCAAAGAGCCAACTCATTGGAAGAGACCCTGATGCTGAGAAGGATTGAAGACAGTTGGAGAAGAGGGTGGCAGAGGATGAGATGGTTGGATAGCATCACGACTCAAGGGACATGAACTTGAGCATACTCGAGGAGACAGTGAAGGACAGGGAAGTCTGGCATGCTGCAGTTCACGGGGTCTCAGTGAGTCGGACACGATTTAGTGACTGAACAACAACAAATAGAAAAGTAACATATAGTGGTAAGTACTATGCAGAGCATCCAGATAGGGTCGTGTGGTAGGCAGTGAAGAGGGGGCAACTTTGGGCACTCGTGTGTGTATAGTTTGGAAGGGGAGAGTGGTGTGAATTCAGATCAAGAGGTGGGCAAGAGTTAGAGTGTGTAGGTCTCTGTGATAAGACAGTAAACCTGGTTATTTATAATGGGCATTGGGAAGCCTTTGCTGAAACAGTGGTGGGACAGGATTTGTTTGCCTTTTTAAATTGTCATTTAAATTTTCATGGTTGCCACTAGGGAAGTGGATGATAGAATAGCAAGGGGGGAAGGAGGAAGACCAACTAGAAGGCCGTCACAGGTGACCGGGTGAGGCATGATGGTGGTACTGACTAGGGTGTTGGTGGAGGTGGAGGAAACCGGATGGATTTGGCATATTTTTAGAAGTAAGATGAGTGATATTCTGATGGCTTGGGCAGTAGGGGAGAGGGGAAGAAAACCTGCTTAGCTTTGGGCTTGAATGAGTTGGTGGATGGACCATTGGGTGAGATAGAAATTCTGCATAAGTGCAGGTTTTGGAAGGAAGAGCAAGAAGTCTCCTAGGACCATGTACATTTTGAGCTGAAGCCTTTCATTTCTCACTCAGTTGGAGAGAATAGGCAGTCATGTATGTGAGTTTGGATATTTGGGAATGACTGGGGCTAATTTCAGAGTCACTTCTGTATTTGATAGTAAAGTCCAGGACTCTCCCCCAGGAGAGACCAGAGAGAGGAAAAGAGCACCTTGGACATGCCTGTGGGTGCTGGAATGTTTGAGTAGGGTGTGAGCATCTGTTGGAGAGTGCTTCATAACATTCTGCTTGATATAGTAGTGCTTTTATATTTCAGAAGTGATGCAAAAAGTGACAAGAAGTCTGAAAGGTAATTCTTGCCTTGAGGGATTTCATTCAACATATGGTTTGTGTATGTGTGCCTGCTCAGCCATGTCCCTCTCTTTGCGACCTCATGGACTTTCACCTGCCAGGCTCCTCTCTCTGTGAAATTTTCCAGGCAAGAATCCTGGAGTGGGTTTTCATTTCCTTCCCCAAGGGATCTTCTCCACCCAGGAATCGAACGTGCGTCTCCTGTCTCTTCTGAATTGGCAAACAGATTCTTTACCACTGAGCCACCTGGGAATCCTTCATTCAACATGTTAGCAGCAAAATTCTCCACTGTTGTAATAGAAAATGCCATTCTGGTTATGGGAAATGGGGTCATATTCTTACAATGAAGTATGGTATTCCCTCCGTGTCTGTAGGGACCTCCTGGAGACCAAAATCCAAGGATGCTCAGATTCTTTTCAGTAAGTCCCTGACATACAAACCGTTAAGTTGTGAACTTTCAAATACATTGCGTGTCCAATCATGTAAGTTATTTCATTTGTCTGGTGTAATTTTCGAGGTACTGCACTGGAAGATTAAAAATGTTCTCTATTTTTTGTGTTTGTTTTTTAATGTATTATTTATGTGAAAAGCATTATAAGCCTATTGTAGTATAGTACTGTATAGCCAGTTGGGTTAGTTGGGTACCTAGGCTAACTTTGTTGGACTTATGAAAAAATTGAACTTATGAACTCAGTCTTGGAATGGAATTCGTTCATATGTAGGGGACTTACTGTATATTGAGTGGTGGAGTACAATAGTCAGTCCTTGGTTTCTCCAGGTTGATCTGTGGTTGGTTGAGTTGCACATGCAGAAACTGGGGATGTGAGGGATGACTGTATGTGAAGCAATATGATTTATTTTCAGCATTCATTTTGCTTTTTTCTTTCAATCAGCAGTTCTACTGTTTCACTTAACCCACTGTTTCTCAAAAGCAGTCTCTTCCCAGTTGAGTCTTAGAAGGCACTGGGCAAGGTATGAAGTGCATTTTTAACAGTCCACACAGTTTGCTTTGGGCTTCCCTTGTGGCTCAGCTGGTAAAGAATCTGCTTGCAATGCAGGAGACCTAGGTTCAATCTCTGGGTTGGGAAGATCCCCTGGAGAAGGGAACAGCTACCGACTCCAGGATTCTGGTCTGGAGAATTCCATGGACTATACGGGCCTCCCCTATAGTTCAGTTGGTAAAGAGTCTGCCTGCAATGCAGGAGACCTGGGTTCGATTCCTGGGTTGGGAAGATGCCCTGGAGAAGGAAACGGCAACCCACTCCAGTATTCTTGCCTGAACAACCCCATGGACAGAGGAGCCTGGTGGGCTACTGTCCACAGTGTCGCAAGAGTCAGACATGACTGAGCAGCTTTAACTTCACTTTGGTTTTCTTTGTTACCGACATGCTACTTTCTGGCATTAAAATTTTGCCCTGCTGTTTCCTCTTCCCTCACTGTGTTCATTTAATTACTATAATTATATATATATTTCCAGGAAACTTGAGCTAGTGAAAGTTCAGTATTTAAGAAGTCTGGGGAATGTTTCTGCCAATACATTTCACATTCTCAATGTCAGTTCTGGCAGCCGTCTGCATCCTTGTTGATTGAATGAATCTCTATGAATGTTTGCAACGTGCTAGGTAAGAGACTGCGACATGCTGTTAAAAATAATGTAGCAGACAATGATGCGGGCCAGAGAGCCCACAGTGTTTGATTCCCTGCAAGGATTCTAGTTAACCCCACTTGCATTGTTATCAGCTTTCATAAAGGATCAGAGATATAAAGCTCAGGATGTCACCAGAATTTTATCAGTGGTTTAGAACTTGATTTCTATCAAGGAGAAGTGCGTTTGGCCAATTAATGTAAAGTTGAGGACTCTCATTTCTGCTATAACTGAAAATAACATTCAGCGCTGGCCATTAAGATTCCCTGAGACAGTTGTATTCTGTGTTAAGCCAGGATACAGAGCTGTATGTTGGAAAGTAATGGCTTTGACCATCTAGAATCCGTAGAGAGACTTGTGAAAAGGACACACATAATTTGTAAGGCATAGTGATCAAGCACTTGTTAAAACTTATGAGCTGAACTAAAGAATGTCATTTTCCCCCCAGTGAGTCATTTCACTGGTAAAATGCCAACATAGAAAGTAGTTTATAAATCATCCAGAAGATCTTATTTTTTTTTAAGGAAAAATTTTATTGAGGTAAGATTGATATGTAAGAAGCTATACATACTTAGTGCAGGGATCTCAGTGAATTTGGGGATAACAACACACCTGTGAAACCATCACTGCCATCAAGACTGCCAGTGCCCAAACTTTCCTCTTGTCTACTTTGTTCTTATTAATTTTTAAAAATTAATTTTTATTGGAGTATAGTTGAGTTACGATGTTGTGTTAGATTCGGGTGTACAGCAAAGTGAATCAGTTATACATATATGCATGTCTACTGATTTTTAGATTCCTTTCCCTTAGAGGTCATCACAGAGAATGCGTAGAGTTTCATGCTATACAGTGGGTTCTTATCGGTCATCTGGTTTATCTGCAGTAGTGTGTATATGTTCTTCCCAATTGTTATGGCAAAATACTTAAACTAAGATCAACCCTCTTAGCAAATTTAAGCTTGCAATATGGTCTTGTTATTATCAATAGACTCCATGGTGTAAAATATATCTCATTTTTAAAATTCACCTTATTTCTAGAGATTGAGGTGCATCTCTCAAGAATGCTGTTTGAACAAGTCAGTCTGGGGGTTATTAGTCAACCTTCAGCACCCTCTGTTTCACGTAGTCTGAATTTTAAAGTTATGTGACTTCCCTTCTCTGATGTATGGTTATGTCTCTTCTTCCCTTTCTAAAATTTATTTTTACTTTAAAAAGTTCTACAGTGCTTTACAGGTTTCAAAGCTTTACACATAATAGCGTATGATCCCATAATAACCCTTGTTTAACTGCCCTATCCCTGTATTCCCCCTTCCCGCTGCCACTCCCCACCAGTAGCCACTAGTTTGATTCTCTACATCTGTGAGTCCGCGGCCTTTTGTGTTATTGACTAGTTGGTTGTAATTTTTAGATTCCACGTGTGAGTGATATCAGATAGTATTTGTCTTTATCTGACTTATAAGTATCTCTTCTTAAATGAATGATGTGAATGAAGCTTGCTGAGGACAGTAAAATATGAAACTGGGATTTGACTGGACTGATCAGGGCTTTGAATGATCACTGGAAGACTGAGACTCGGAGATCACATCACTTGGAATTATATTATCACTTTACAGTGGATCTAGGCTGTCACATTAGGTTACTGAGGTGAGAGGCGATTCCATTATCCTTTTTAAGACTAGTTTTATTGAACCATTTGGGGATTAGAAAAACTCCATAGCATCTTTAACGTTGATACCAGTGTCAGTCTGATAAAAATTGGACAAGATTCAAAACCCCAACAACACTGAAAGATGCTCACGAGAATCAGGTAAAATGATAAATATATTTTTCTCACTCTTTACCACCTAACAATTTTGAGCTTCCTGATTCTAGAGACAGTTTCTCAACTAAACATATCATGTATATATTCTGGTAAAAAAAAAAAAAACCCACTTTGCACAGCACAGAGTAGTATCTGTAGCTGAAAAGTCCCAAACAATCTTCCCAGATTCAAGAATTACACAGAGTGCTGCATTTAGTAACATCTACCCCAGGGGTCAGGAAGGACCAGCCACATTGCCAGCTGTGTGGGTCATCATGTTCTTCTCAGCCAGGGAAGGGGAAAAATGACGTTTGTGCTAAGGGTGAAGAATGCACTTTTGGACATGTAGTTTTATTTATACTGGATCCTTTCCAAGTTTATGTTTCAGTGGGTTTTTGAGTCTTAATTTTAGCAGTGGCAGGCTGGGAATTTTCTGCTGATTTTCTCCTCATTTTTTGGCAGCAGAAGGGCTAGAATGTAATTTGGTTGTCATTTAAAAAATAATCTATGCCACAGACAATGTATATAATCTAACAAGTTGACTATCAGATACAGACAATATTTGTAATGCATATGAAGAACCTATGGTTAGTATCTCTATGTACAAGTAGCTATATACTGATAAGAAAAATTCAAGCAGCCCACAAGGAAATGGGCAAAGATATGAGTAGAGAGTTCACATATGAGTAACTTCTGCTGTCCAGTAAGTAGATGACATAATGTTCCATCCACTTCCAACTCTCAAAGGAACACAAAACACTGCTGGTGGCAAGGACACTAGTGAAAGAGGACTCCCACCCGTTCCTGGTGGAAATGTGAATTGCTTGTATTTGGGGGAAAGCAGTCTGACTTCCTATTAAAAATATATGCACTCTTTGACCCAGCATTACCACTTCTGAGAATATAGAGTATAAAAATAAAGACACAATATTTCTCTTTTTTTGTTTGATTTCAGCCTGGATGGGAGGGGAGTTTGGGGAATAATGGGAATTATGGCTGAGTTGCTTTGCTGTGTACCTGAAACTTTGCTATGCATCTAAAACTTTATCACAGTATTGTTAATTGGCTATTTTGTTGTTCCGTCGCTCAGTCATGTCTGGCTCTTTGTGACCCTATGGGCTGCAGCACGCCAGGCTTCCCTGTTCATCACCAACTCCTGGAGCTTGCTCAAACTCATCTCCATTGAGTCCGTGATGCCATCCAACCATCTCATCCTCTGTCGTCCCCTTCTCCTCCTGCCTTCAATCTTTCCCAGCATCAGGGTCTTTTCAAATGAGTCAGTTCTTCACATCAGGTGGCCAGATTATCGCAGCTTCAGCCTCAGTCCTTCCAATGTGTAGTCAGGGTTGATTTCCTTTAGGCTTCACTGGTTTGATCTTGCAGTCTAAGGAACTCTCAAGAGTCTTCTCCAACACCACAGTTCAAAAGCATCAATTGTTCAACGTTCAGCCTTCTTTATGGTCCAGCTCTCACATCCGTACATGACTACTGGAAAAACCATAGCTTTGACTATATGGAACTTTGTTGGCCAAGTAATGTCTCTATTTTTAAAAACACTGTCTAGGTTTGTTAGAGCTTTTCTTCCAAGGAGCAAGTGTCTTTTAATTTCGTGGTTATAGTCACCATCTGCAGTGATTTTGGAGCTCAAGAAAATAAAGTCTGTCACTGTTTCCATTGTTTCCCCATCTATTTGGCGTGAAGTGATGGGATCAGATGACATGATCTTCATTTTTTGAATGTTGAGTTTTAAGCCAACTTTTTCACTTTCCTCTTTCACCTTCATCAAGAGGCTTTTTAGTTCCTCTTTGCTTTTTGCCATAAGAGTGGTGTCATCTACATATCTGACATTATTGATATTTCTCCTGGCAATCTTGATTCCAGCTTGTGCTTCATCCAGCCCAGCATTTCACATGGTGTACTCTGCATATAAGTTAAATAAGCAGTGTGACAATATACAGCCTTGATATACGCCTTTCCTAATTTGGAACCAGTCCACTGTTTCATGTTCAGTTCTAACTGTTGCTTCTTGAGTTGCATACACGTTTCACAGGAGGCAGATAAGATCATCTGTTTTTCTGATCTCTTAAGAATTTTCCACAGTTTGTTGTGATCTACATGGTCAAAGGCTTTTGTGTAGTCAATGAAGCCAAAGTAGATTTTTTCTGGAATTCTCTTGCTTTTTCTATGATCCAGCAGATGTTGGAAACATCAATTGGTTATACTCTAATATGAAACAGAATGTTTGAAACAGTAAAAGCACAAGCATACGTATATAAGGGTATGTATATTAGGCGTTTATCGTAGCATTGTTTTCAGTGCATTCCTCCCCATGACAAACTATAAATACTACCCCAAATGTTGAATATATATCAGTAGATTTTAGATTATGTATCAAATTATACGAATGCCTCAGATATGATGCAGCCATTTATAAAAACTAATTTAAATCACTCTTGGTTACCTTGGAGAGATTTGCATAATCAGTGAGGAAGGTAGATCTCATTTCATAAAGCAGGAAGACCCTCATCCCCCAAGTCTGGGTACCTGTGTTTGTGAGTGATACGTGAACATGAGCACAGATCCTGAGCCCATCATCACCTGGTCCCAGATGACCCTTGGCTCATAGGTCCAGGTTTATTTTGTGATCAAGATTTGACACCACCTTCCTCTGGTTCCTAAATGAGGCACATAGTCTGCCCAAGACTTGTTCTGTTTTTCCATTTGTTGTTGTTGTTTGGTCGCTAAGTTGTATCCAGCTTTTTCAATTCCATCAATGTAGCCCTCCAGGCTCCTCTATCCTTGGGATTCTCCAGGCAAGAATATTGGAAGGGTTTGCCATTTCCTTCTCCAGAGGATCTTCTTGACCCAGGGATCAAATCTGTGTCTCCCCATTGGAGGTGGATTCTTTACCACTGAGCCTCTGGGGAACCCAGTTTTCCTTTCCTTTGGCATAAATGGTTGAGAAGCTCCTTAGCCACCTGAATTCCTCTCCGCAACAGGAAGTGTCAAGTAGAATAAACCCTGTCACTCATCCTTGTCAATATCAGAAGCATAGTTAGAACAAGTTCATTGCCTTCTGTGGATGAAGACATAGATATCGGAGTTCCCTATCTTAAGGATCTTTCCGTTTATTGTGCTCTCAGTATTTCTCATCAGAGAGGGCAGGTGTCATGTGTAGACAGTAAAGAATGCTCTTGTTGGCGCCAGGGATTTCGAGCAAACAACGAGGCTTTGATTGGAGTCACGAGAGGGTGTCTGATCACTGTGGGCTGAAGCCAAATGCTGCTCTTACTGAGGCAAAGTTAGACTAGTTCAGTCGTGTCCGGCTCTTTGCGACCCCATGGACTGTAGCCTGCCAGGCCCCTCTGTCTATGGAATCCTCCAGGCAAGAATACTGGAGTGGGTTGCCATTTCCTTCTCCATACTGAGACAAAGAGCCTGGAAGTGGAGTCTGTGCCCTGATTTTGCTCCATCTTTCATGTAAAAGGTGTTATAGACTCAGTGGTATAGACTGAGAGGTGGTGTCCCTCTGAAGTTCAAATGTTAAATTTCTGATCCCCAGTGTGATGATGTCAGGAGTGCGGCATTTGAGAAGTTATTGCATCGTGAGGATGGACCCTCAGGAATGGGGTTAGTGCCCTTAGAGAAGCACAGGAGATTGCTTCCCCCTCCCCGCTTCTTTCCCCATCTGCCGCTCTTACTGTGAGTGTGAGAGTGCAGCAGAAGACTGGACTCTGAACCAGGAAGAGGGGTCTTGCCAGACACCAAATCTGCTAGCATCCTGGATTTGGATTTCCTAGACTCCAAAACTGTGAAAACAGATCTTTACTCCTAAAGCCACCCAGTCTTTAAAAATAAAGTAAAACAACAAACCCACCCATTCTATGGTAATTTGTTATAGCAGTCCTAGCCCACTGACATTGGAGGGATTTAATAAATACTAAAATGATTTATATAACAGAATGACTGATAGGCAAGGGATGTGTGGATCTGAGGGTCTGTGGACTTCTTCACAGCACAGAAGTGAAGAAAAATGTCTCCAGAGACAGGAATGCAGTTACGGAGTCAGATGGGTTGAACCTTTACAATTCTCCTTGTTCCCCTTAACTTTGAAAAGTATTTGTCGGTTCCTACTTAGCAGGAATGATGCTAAAGCTGAAACTCCAGTACTTTGGCCACCTCATGCGAAGAGTTGACTCATTGGAAAAGACTCTGATGCTGGGAGGGATTGGGGGCAGGAGAAGAAGGGGACGACCGAGGATGAGATGGCTGGATGGCATCACTGACTCAATGGATGTGAGTCTGAGTGAACTCCGAGAGATGGTGATGAACAGGGAGGCCTGGCGTGCTGCGATTCATGGGGTCGCAAAGAGTCGGACACGACTGAGCGACTGAACTGAACTGAACTGAATGAACTATTTGTTAAATTTCTGAAGTTAAAATATTTTTGAAAAGATATGGATAGTTCTGTTTGCTGAAAAGTGAAGGCTTGTGTGAGCCTTGTTCTCACCATTCATAAGCCTTTCCCTCNATTCATGGGGTCGCGAAGAGTCGGACACGACTGAGCGACTGAACTGAACTGAACTGAATGAACTATTTGTTAAATTTCTGAAGTTAAAATATTTTTGAAAAGATATGGATAGTTCTGTTTGCTGAAAAGTGAAGGCTTGTGTGAGCCTTGTTCTCACCATTCATAAGCCTTTCCCTCAACACTTTTGAGTATTCTTCTCAACACTCTTCCTCATCAGCCCACCCTTCACCTGGTGGGGGAAACATTCCCCAGGTGCCCTGTCCTACCCACTGTTAGTAATGATGCAGAGGTCACGTCTGCTTCTTCATCTCTCATTTTAATTGTAAAATTGCTCAAAGGAGGCATATTCTGCAAATACATACTGGTTTCCCTTGCCTTCCCTACGGTAATTGTTGTGTGTGTGCTAAGTTGCTTCAGTTGTGTCTTACTCTGTGTGACCTTATGGATTATAGCCTGCCAAGCTCCTCTTTCCATGGGAGTCTTCACGCGAGAATACTGGATCGCTATTTACTTCTCCAGGGGATCTTCCCGACCCAGGGATTGATATATATACATACATATGTATCAATATAATATGCATATATATATATATTATTGTGGTAACAAATGCATAATATTAAATGTACTGTTCTAAACATTTGAAAACGTACAGTTCGGTAAGTATATTCACACTGTTGTGCAACAGATCTCTAGAACTCTTTCATCTTACAAAGCTGAAATTCTGTTTCTTCTTGTGAGAGTTTGGGCAGATTGTGTTTTTCAAGGAATTGTTTCACTTCATCTAAGTTATCAAATTTGTGGAAATAGAATTTTCCATGATGTTCTTTTATTATCATTTAAAACTTCCACAGGATCTGTAGTAGTTCTCCCTGTTTCATTTCTAATATTTGTAACTTGTATCCTCTCTCTTTTTTTGCTTAGCCTGGATTGAGGCTTATCAATTTTATTGATCTTTTCAAAGAACCAGCTTTTGGTTTCATTGATTTTTTTAAATTGATTTACGGTTTTCAATTTCATTGATTTCTGCTCTAAGTCTTATTTCTTTTCTTACTGCTTCTTTTTGATTTAATTTGTTCTTCTTTTTCTAGTTTCCAAAACTTAGATGATTAATTTTAGATCTTTTTTTTTCTAATGTATGCATTCAGTGCTATAATTTTCTCTAAGCATTACTTTTTTCTGCATCCCACAAATTTTGATAAGTTGCATTTTCATTTTCACTTAGTTCAGAACATTTTAAAATTTCTCCTGAGAGTTCTTCTTTGACCCATGTGTTATTTAGAAGTGTGTTATTTAGTCTCCATATGTTATGGGATTTTCTAGTTATCTTTCTGTTATTGATTTCTAGTTTTAATTCCACTGTGGTCTGAGAGCAGACAGTGTATGATTTCTGTTCTAAGTTTGTTAGGTGTGTTTTATGGCCCAGACTGAGGTCTATCCTGGTGACTATCCCATGTGAGCGCGGGTAAAATATGTATTCTGCTGTTGTTATATGAAATAATCTATTGATGTGTATTATAAGCTATTGATCAGTAGTATTATTGGGTTCACCTATGTCCTTACTGATTTTCTGCCCATGGGATCTGTCCATTTCTGAGAGAGAAGTGTTGAAGTCTCCACTATGGTAGTGGATATATCTTTCTCCCTGCAGTTCTATCAGTTTTACCTTCTATAGTTTGATGCTCTTTTAGGATTATCACTATCTATCATAACATTAAGAATTATCATGTCTTCTTGGGGAACTGACCCTTTTATTATTATGAAATACTCTATTCCTGATAGCCTTTCCTGTTTGACATGTACTCTGTTTGAAATTTAGTCCTCGGCAGCCTCGTTTCGGGAGAAGGCAATGGCAGCCCACTCCAGTACTCTTGCCTGGAAAATTCCATGGATGGAGGAGCCTGATAGGCTGCAGTCCACGGGGTCACTAAGAGTCAGACACGACTGAGTGACTTCACTTTCACTTTTCACTTTCATGCATTGGAGAAGGAAATGGCAACCCACTCCAGTATTCTTGCCTGGAGAATCCCGGGGACGGGGGAGCCTGGTGGGCTGCCGTCTATGGGGTTGCACAGAGTCGGACACGACTGAAGCGACTTAGCAGCAGTAGCAGCAGCTGTTTGAAATTAATACAACTACTCCTGTTTTCTTTAGATTAGTGTTAGCAGGCTATATTTTCTCCATCAATTTACTTTTAATTTATGTGTATATTTACTTCTAAACTGGTTTTCTTGTAGACAACATATGTGTGTGTGTACTAAGTCACTTCAGTCATGTCTATCTCTGTGTGACTCCATGGACCGTAGCCTACCAGGCTCCTCTGTCCATGGGATTCTCCAGGCAAGAATACTGGAGTGGGTTCCCATGTCCTCTTACAGGGGATCTTCCTGACCTAGAATCAAACCCTCATCTCTTACATCTCCTACATTGGCAGGTGGGTCCTTTACCACTAGCACCACCTGGGAAGCCCAAACAACATATAATTGGGTCTTATTTTTTGATTCACTCTGACAATCTCTGTTGTTTAACTGGTTTTTTAAAATCATGATGTTCAAAGTGGTTGTTGATATAATCAGATTAATATCTACTGTATTTGCTACTATTTTTGTTACTCTTATTCTTTATTCCTATATTTATCTTTTACTCTTTTTCTGTCTTTTGTGGCTTCAAGTGAACATTCAATTGAGAAACTCATTCTATTTATCTGTTTTTTTTTTTTTTTTAAAGCATATCTGTGACACTTAAAAAAAACCCCTTATTTAGTGGTTGTCCTACTGCTACTGCTAAGTCACTTCAGTCGTGTCCGATTCTGTGCAACCCCATAGACGGCAGCCCACCAGGCTCCCCCGTCCCCGGGATTCTCCAGGCAAGAATACTGGAGTGGGTTGCCATTTCCTTTTCCAATGTATGAAAGTGAAAAGTGAAAGTGAAGTCACTCAGTCGTGTCCGACTCTTAGCGACCCCGTGGACTGCAGCCTACCAGGCTCCTCCATCCATGGGATTTTCCAGGCAAGCGTACTGGAGTGGGGTGCCATTGCCTTCTCTGAGTGGTTGCCCTAGAGTTTACAAATATACATTTACAGCTAATCCAAGACCACTTCAATCACACTATATGTTTTCATGAGTAGTACGAATTAGGACCAGGAGCTGACTATGAATTGGTCTACCAGGAGCAGACCAGGAGCTGACTGTGGTTCAGATCATGAACTCTGTATTGCAAAATTCAGACTTAAATTGAAGAAAGTAGGGAAAACCTCTAGACCATTCCGGTATAACCTAAATAAAATCCCTTATGATTATACAGTGGAAGTGACAAATAGATTCAAGGCATTAGATCTGATAGACAGAGTGCCTGAAGAACTATGGTTGGAGGTTCGTAACATTGTACAGTGTAACAGTGATCAAGACCATCCCCAAGAAAAAGAACTGCCAAAAGGCAAGATGATTGTCTGAGGAGTCCTTACAAATAGCTGAGAAAAGAAAAAAAGCTGAAGGCAAAGGAGAAAAGGAAAAATATACCTTTTGAACAGAGGTTCGTAACATTGTACAGTGTAACAGTGATCAAGACCATCCCCAAGAAAAAGAACTGCCAAAAGGCAAGATGATTGTCTGAGGAGTCCTTACAAATAGCTGAGAAAAGAAAAAAAGCTGAAGGCAAAGGAGAAAAGGAAAAATATACTTTTTGAACTTTGAATGCAGAGTTCCAAAGAATAGCAAGGAGAGATAAGAAAGCCTTCCTCAGTGAGCAATGCAAAGAAATAGAGGAAAACAATAGAATGGGAAAGACTAGAGATCTCTTCAAGAAAATTAGAGATATCAAGGGAATATTTCATGCACAGATGGATACAATAGAGGACAGAAATGGTATGGACATAAAAGAAGCAAAATATATTAAGAAGAGGTGGCAAGAATACACAGAAGCTCAGATAATCATGATGGTGTGATCACTCACCTGGAGCCAGACACCCTGGAATGCAAAGTCAAGTGGGCCTTAGGAAGCATCATTACAAGCAAAGCTAGTGGAGGTGATGGAATTCCAATTGAGCTATTTCAGATCCTAAAAGATGATGCTGTGAAAGTGCTGCACTCAATATGCCAGCAAATTTGGAATACTCAGCAGTGGCAACAGGACTGGAAAAGATCAGTTTTCATTCCAATCCCAAAGAAAGGCAATGCTAAAGAGTATTCAAACTACTACACAATTGCACTCACCTCACATGCTAGCAAAGTAATGCTAAAATCCTCCAAGCCAGGCTTCAACAGTATATGAACTGTGAACTTCCAGATGTTCAAGCTGGATTTGGAAAAGGCAGAGGAACCAGACATCAAATTGCCAACATCCACTGGATCACTGAAAAAGTAAGAGAGTTCCAGAAAAACATCTGCTTTATTGACTACACCAAAACCTTTGACTGTGTGGCTCACAAGAAACCATGGAACATTCTTAAAGAGATGGGAATGCCAGACCACCTTACCTGCCTCCTGAGAAATCTGTATGCAGGTCAAGAAGCAACAGTTAGAACTGGACATAGAAAAACAGACTGTTTCCAAATCAGGAAAAGAGTACATCAAGACTGTATATTGTCACCCTGATTATTTAACTTATATGCAGAGTACATCATGCGAAATGCCAGGCTGGATGAAGCACAAGCTGGAATCAAGATTGCTGGGAGAAATATCAATAACCTCAGTTATGCAGATGACACCACCCTTATGGCAGATTGCAAAGAAGAACTAAAGAGCCTCTTGGTGAAAGTGAAAGAGGAGAGTGAAAAAGTTGTTTTAAAACTCACCATTCAGAAAGCTAAGATCATGGCATCTGGTCCCATCACTTCATGGCAAATAGATGGAGAAACAGTGGAAACAGTGGCTGACTTTATTTTTTTTTGGCTCCAAAATCACTGCAGATGGTGACTGCAGCCATGAAATGAAAAGATGCTTGCTCCTTGGAAGAAAAGCCATGACCAACCTAGACAATGTATTAAAAAACAGAGACATTACTTTACCAACAAAGGCTCTTCTAGTCAAAGCTATGGTTTTTCCAGTAGTCATGTATGGATGTGAGAGTTGAACTATAAAGAAAGCTAATACCAAAGAACTGATGCTTTTGAATTTTGGTTTTGGAGAAGACTTTGAGAGTCCCTTGGACGGCGAGGAGATCTAACCAGTCCATCCTAAAGGAAATCAGTCCTGAATGTTCATTGGAAGGACTGATGTTGAAGCTGAAACTCCAATATTTTGGCAACTTGATTGAAAAACTGACTCACTGGAAAAGACCCTGATGCTGGGAAAGATTTAAGGCAGGAGGAGGGGGGATAACAGGGGATGAGATGGTTGGATGGCATCACTGACTCGATGGACATGAGTTTGAGCAAGGTCCGGGAGTTAGTGATGGACAGGGAAGCCTGGTGTGCTGCAGTCCGTGCGGTTGCAAAGAGTTGTGTATGACTGAGCAACTGAACTGAACTGAGTCCAAGACCACTTCAAATCACACTATATCTTTTCATGAGTAGTATGAATACCTTTAAAAAATTAATTAATTTATTTTAATTGGAGGCTAATTACTTTACAATATTGTAGTGGTTTTTGCCATACATTGTCATGAATCAGCCATGGGTGTACATGTGTCCCCCATCCTGAACCCTGCCTCCCACCTCCATCCTCATCCTATCCCTTAGGGTCATCCCAGTGCTCTGGCCCTGAGTGCCCTGTCTCATGCAATGAACCTGGACTGGCAATCTATTTCATATATGCTAATATACATGTTTTAATGTTATTCTCTCAAATCATCCCACCCTCGCCTTCTCCCACAGAGTCCAAAAGTCTGTTCTTTATCTCTGTGTCTCTTTTGCTGTCTTGCATATAGGGTCATCATTACCATCTTTCTAAATTCCATATATATGTGTTAATATACTGTATTGGTGTTTTTCCTTTGACTTATTTCACTCTGTATGATAGGCTCCAGTTTCATCCACCTCATTAGAACTGATTCAAATGCATTCTTTTTAATGACTGAGTAACATCCCATTGTGTATATATACCACAATTTTCATATCCATTCATCTGCTGATGGACATCTAGGTTGCTTCCATGACCTAGCTATTGTAAACAGTGCTGCAATGAACATGGGGTACACGTGTCTCTTTCAATTCTGGTTTCCTTGGTGTGTATGCCCAGCAGTGGGATTGCTGGGTCGTATGGCAGTTCTATTTCCAGTGTTCTAAGGAATCTCCACATTGTTCTCCATAGTGGTTGTACTAGTTTGCCTTCACACCAACAGTGCAAGAGGGTTCCCTTTTGTCCACACCCTCTCCAGCATTTATTGTTTGTAGACTTTTGGATAGCAGCCATTCTGACTGGCATGAGATGGTACCTCATTGTGGTTTTGATATGCATTTCTCTGATAATGAGTAATGTTGAGCATCTTTTCATGTGTTTGTTAGCCATCTGTATGTCTTCTTTGGAGAAATGTCTGTTTAGTTCTTTGGTCCATTTTTGGATTGGGTCATTTATTTTTCTGATATTGAGCTGCAGGAGTTGCTTGTATATTTTTGAGATTAGTTCTTTGTCAGTTGCTTCATTTATTATTATTTTCTCCCATTCTGAAGGCTGTCTCTTCACCTTGCTTATAGTTTCCTTCAGTGTGCAAAAGCTTTTAAGTTTAATTAGGTCTCATTTGTTTATTTTTGCTTTTATTTCCATTACTCTGGGAGGTGGGTCATAGAGGATCCTGCTGTGATTTACATCAGAGAGTGTTTTGCCTATGTTTTCCTCTAGGAGTTTTATAGTTTCTGGTCTTACATTTAGATCTTTAATGCATTTTGAATTTATTTTTGTGTATGGTGTTAAAAAGTGTTCTAGCCTCATTCTTTTACAAGTGGCTGACCAGTTTTTCTAGCACCACTTGTTAGAGATTGTCTTTTTTCCATTGTATATTCTTGCCTCTTTTGTCAAAGATAAGGTGTCTATAGGTGCATGGGTTTATTTCTGGGCTTTCTATTTTGTTCCATTGATCTATATTTCTGTCTTTGTGCCAGTACCATACTGTCTTGATGACTGTAGCTTTGTAGTATAGCCTGAAGTCAGGTAGGTTGATTTTTCCAGTTCCATTCTTTCTCAAGATTGCTTTGGCTATTTGAGGTTTTTTGTGTTTCCATAAAAACTGTGAAATTATTTGTTCTAGTTGTGTGAAAAATATAGTTGGTAGCTTCATAGGGATTGCATTGAATCTATAGATTGCTTTGGGTAGTATACTAATTTTCACTGTATTGATTCTTCCAACTTGTGAACATGGTATATTTCTCCATCTATTTGTGTCATGTTTGATTTCTTTCATCAGTGTTTTATAGTTTTCTATATACAGATCTTTTGTTTCTTTAGGTAGATATATTCCTAAGTATTTTATTCTCTTTTTTTGCAATGGTGAATGGAATTGTTTCCTTAATTTCTCTTAACAATGAGAAAACCATACTGTTTTCTCATTGTTAGTGTATAAGTATGCAAGGGATTTCTGTGTGTTAATTTTATACTCTGCAACTCTACTATATTCATTGATAAGCTCTAGTAATTTTCTGGTGGTGTCTTTAGGGTTTTCTATGTAGAGGATCATGTCATCTGCAAACAGTGAAAGTTTAACTTCTTCTTTTCCAATCTGAATTCCTTTTAATTCTTTTTCTTCTCTGATTTCTGTGGGTAAAACTTTCAAAACTATGTTGAATAGTAGTGGTGAGAGTGGGCACCCTTGTCTTGTTCCTGACTTTAGAGGAAATGCTTTCAATTTTTCACTACTTAGGATAATGTTTGCTGTGGATTTATCATATATGGCTTTTATTATGTTGAGATATGTTCTTTCTACGACTGCTTTCTGGAGGGTTTTTGATTATAAATGGATGTTGAATTTTGTCAAAGGCTTTCTCTGCATCTATTGAGATAATCTTATGGTTTTTATCTTTCAATTTGTTAATGTGGTGTATCACATTGATTTGCGAGTATTGAAGAATCCTTGCATCCCTGGGATAAAGCCCACTTGGTCATGATGTATGATCTTTTTAATATGTTGTTGGATTCTGTTTGTTAGAATTTTGTTGAGGATTTTTGCACCTATGTTCATCAGTGATATTGGCCTGTAGTTTTCTTTTTTTGTGGCATCTTTGGTTTTGGTATTAGGGTGATGGTGGCCTCATAGAATGAGTTTGGCAGCTTCCTTTCCTCTGCAATTTTCTGGAAGAGTTTGAGTAGGATAGGTGTTAGCTCTTCTCTAAGTTTTTGGTAGAATTCACCTGTGAAGTCATCTGGTGTTGGGCTTTTGTTTATTGGAGGATTTTTGATTACAGTTTCAATTTCCGTGCTTGTGATGGGTCTGTTAAGATTTTCTATTTCTTAATGGTTCAGTTTTGGAAAGCTATACTTTTCTAAGAATTCGTCCACTTCTTCCAAGTTGTCCATTTTATTGTCATATAGTTGCTGATTGTTGTCTCTTATAATTCTTTGTATTTCTGTGTTGTCTGTTGTGATTTCTCCATTTTCATTTCTAATTTTGTTGATTTGAATCTTCTCCCTTTTTTTCTTGATGAGCCTGGCTAATGGTTTGTCTATTTTATCTATCTTCTCAAAGAACCAGCTTTTAGTTTTGTTGCTTTTTGCTGTACTCTCCTTTGTTACTTTTTCATTTATTTCCACCCTAATTTTTATGATTTCTTTCCTTCTACTAACCCTGGGGTGCTTCACTGTTCTTTCTCTAGTTGCTTTAGGTGTAAAGTTAGGTTATTTATTTGATTTCTCTCTTGTTTCTTGAGATAAGCTTGTATTGTACTGCTTTTACTGAATCTCATAGGTTTTGGGTTGTTGTGTTTTCATTTTCACTTGTTTCTATGCATATTTTTATTTCTTTTGTGATTTGTTGGTTATTCAGAAGTGTGTTGTTTAGCCTCCATATGTTTGTATGTTTAATAGTTTTTTTTTCCTGTAGTTGACATCTAATCTTACTGCGTTGTGATCAGAAAAGATGCTTGAAATGATTTCAATTTTTTAAAATTTACCGAAGCTAGATTTATGGCCCAGAATGTGATCGGTCCTGGAGAATCTTCCGTGTGCACTTGAGAAAAAGGCGAAATTCATTGTTTGGGGGTGAAATATCCTATAGATATCAATTCGGTCTAGCTGGTTGAGTATATCATTTAAAATTTGTGTTTCTTTGGTAATTTTCTATTTGGTTGATCTATCCATATGTGTGAGTGGGTATTAAATTCTCCCACTATTATTGTGTTACTGTTAATTTCCCCTTTCATACTTGTTAGCATATGCCTTACATATTGTGGCGTGCCTATGTTGAATGCATGTATATTTGTAATTGTTCTACCTTCTTCTGGGCTCTTCCCTGGTGGCTCAGATGGTAAAGTGTCTGCCTACAATGTGGGAGACCTGGGTTAGCTGGATGGCATCACTGACTCGATGGACATAAGTTTGAGTGAACTCTGGGAGGTGGTGATGGACAGAGAGGCCTGGTGTGCAATTCATGGGGTTGCAAAGAGTCGGACATGACTGAGCAACTGAACTGAACTGAACTTGGATTGATCCTTTGATCATTATGTAGTGTCCTTCTTTGTCTCTTTTCATGGCCTTTATTTCAAAGTCTATTTTATCTGATATGAGTATTGCTACTCCTGCTTTCTTTTGGTCTCTATTTGCGTGGAATATCTTTTACCAGCCCTTCACTTTCAGTCTGTATGTGTCCCTTGTTTTAAGGTGGGTCTCTTGTAGACAGCATATATAGAGGTCTTGTTTTTGTATCCATTCAGCCAGTCTCTTCTGGTTGAGGCATTCAACTCATTTACATTTAAGGTAATTATTGATAAGTATGATCCCATTGCCATTTACTTTGTTGTTTTGGGTTCAAGTTTATAAACCTTTTCTGTGCTTCCTGTCTAGAGAGGATCCTTTAGCATTTGTTGAAGAGCTGGTTTGGTGGTGCTGGATTCTCTCAGCTTTTGCTTGTCTGTAAAGCTTTTGATTTCTCTTTCATATTTGAATGAAATCCTTAGTGGGTATAGTAATCTGGGTTGTAGGTTTTTCTCTTTCAAGAGGATCCTTTAGCATTTGTTGAAGAGCTGGTTTGGTGGTGCTGGATTCTCTCAGCTTTTGCTTGTCTGTAAAGCTTTTGATTTCTCTTTCATATTTGAATGAAATCCTTAGTGGGTATAGTAATCTGGGTTGTAGGTTTTTCTCTTTCATCACTTAAAGTATGTCCTGCCATTCCCTTCTGGCCTGAAGAGTTTCTATTGAAAGATCAGCTGTTATCCTTATGGGAATCCCCTTGTTTGTTATTTGTTGTTTTTCCTTTGCTGCTTTTAATATTTGCTCTCTGTGTTTGATCTTCATTAATTTGATTAATATGTGTCTTGGGGTGTTTCGCCTTGGGTTTATCCTGTTTGGAGCTTTCTGGGTTTCTTGGACTTGGGTGACTATTTACTTCCCCATTTCAGGGAAGTTTTCAACTATTATCTCCTCAAGTGTTTTCTCATGCCCTTTCTTTTTGTCTTCTGGGACTCCTATGATTTGAATGTTGGGGTGTTTAACATTGTCCCAGAGATCTCTGCGATTGTCTTTATTTCTTTTAGTTCTTTTTTCTTTTTTCCTCTCTGCTTCATTTATTTCCACCATTCTGTCTTCCACCTCACTTATCCTACCTTCTGCCTCAATTATTCTGCTGTTGCTTCCCTCCAGAGTGCTTTTGATCTCAGTTATTGCATTATTCATTATTGATTGACTCATTTATTTCTTCTAGGTCCTTGTTAAACATTTCTTGCATCTTCTCAATCCTTGTCTCTATTCTGTTTATCTGTAGCTCCATTTTGTTTTCAAGATTTTGGATCATCTTTCCTATCATTCTGAATTCTTTTTCAGGTACACTCCCTATCCCGTCCTCTTTTGTTTGGTTTGGTGGGCATTTATCATGTTCCCTTCCCTGCTGAATATTTCTCTGCCTTTTCATTTTGTTTAGATTGCTGTGTTTGGGGTGGCCTTTCTGTAGGGTGCAAATGTGGTTTCTCTTTATTGTGGAGGTTGCTCCCTGTGTGTGGGGTAGGACTAGTGTCCTGTCAAGGTTTCCTAGTTAGAGAAGCTTGTGTCTGTGTTCTGGTGGGTGGAGCTGGATCTCTTCTCTCTGGAGTGCAGTGAAGTGACCAGTAGTGAGTTTTGGGATGTCTATGGGTTTGATGTGACTTTGAGCAGTCTGTATTGTAATGTTCGGGGCTGTGTTCCTGCATTGCTGGAGAATTAGAGTGGGATGTCTTACTCTGGAACTTGTTGGCTCTTGGGTGGAACTTGGTTTCAGTGTAGGTACAGAGGCTTTTGGATGAGCTCTTGTCAATTAATGTTCCCTGGAGTCAGGAGTTTTCTGGTGTTCTCAAGTTTTGGATTTAAGCCTCCTACCTCTGGCTTTCTGTCTTACTCTTACAGTAGCCTCAAGACTTCTCCATCCATACAGCACAGATAATAAAACATCTAGGTTAATGGTGAAAAGATTCTTCACAGAGAGGGACACCCAGAGAAGTTCACAGGGTTACATGGAGAAGAGAAGAGGGAGGAGGGAGAACAAGAGGATAAGAGTGGGAGTCAAAAGGGAAGAGACCAATCTAGCCAGTAATCAGTTCCCTAAGTGTTCTCCACAGCCTGGACACCCAGAGAGACTCACAAAGTTAAGTAGAGAAGAGAAGGGGGAGGGAGGAGATAGAGGTGACCTGGGGAGAAAAGGGAGAGTCAAATGGGGAGAGCAATCAAGCCAGCAATCACAGTTCAGTTCAGTCACTCAGTCATGTCTAACTCTTTGTAACCCCATGGACTGCAGCATGCCAGGCCTCCCTGTCCATTACCAACTCCTGGAGTTACTCAAACTCATGCCCATTGAGTCAGTGATGCCATCCAACCATCTCATCCTCTGTCGTCCCCCTCTACTCCCGCCTTCAATCTTTCCCAGCATCAGGGTCTTTTAATATGAGTCAGTTTTTCACATCAGGTGGCCAAAGTATTGGAGTTTCAGTTTCAACATCAGTCCTTCCAATGAATATTCAGGACTGATTTCCTTTAGGATGGACTGGTAGGACCTCCTTGCAGTCCAAGAGACTCTCAAAAGTCTTCTCCAAAACCAAAATTCAAAAGCATCAGTTCTTTGGTATTAGCTTTCTTTATAGTTCAACTCTCACATCCATTCATGACTACTGGAAAAACCATAGCTTTGACTAGAAGGACCTTTGTTGGCAAAGTAATGTCTCTGCTTTTAAAAATACTGTCTAGGTTGGTCATGACTTTCCTTCCAAGGAGTAAGCGTCTTTTCATTTCATGGCTGTAGTCACCATCTGCAGTTATTTTGGAGCACCCCAAAATAAAGTCTGCCACTGTTTCTACTGTTTATCCATCTATTTGCCATGAAGTGATGGGACTGGATGCCATGATCTTTGTTTTCTGAATGTTGAGCTTTAAGCCAACTTTTTCACTCTCCTCTTTCACTTTCATCAAGAGGCTCTTTAGTTCTTCTTCACTTTCTGCGGTAAGGGTGTTGTCCTCTGCATATCTGAGGTTATTGATATTTCTCCTGGCACTCTTGATTCCAGTTTGTGCTTCATCCAGCCCAGTGTTTCTCATGATGTACTCTGCATAGAAGTTAAATAAGCAGGGTGACGATATACAGCCTTGACATA
>SJYT01076342.1:0-62066 GCA_006410635.1 Cephalophus harveyi
TTGGACTGCAAGGAGATCCAACCAGTCCATTCTGAAGGAGATCAACCCTGGGATTTCTTTGGAAGGAATGATGCTAAAGCTGAAACTCCAGTACTTTGGCCACCTCATGCGAAGAGTCGACTCATTGGAAAAGACTCTGATGTTGGGAGGGATTGGGGGCAGGAGGAGAAGGGGATGACTGAGGATGAGATGGCTGGATGGCATCATGGTCTCGATGGACGTGAGTCTGAGTGAACTCCGGGAGATGGTAATGAACAGGGAGGCCTGGCGTACTGCGATTCATGGGGTCTCAAAGAGTCGGACACGACTGAGCGACTGAACTGAACTGACAGTCTATTTGTCTTCACTCTATAACTGTTGAAACTGAGTGCATAATCTCTTAAGACCTGTGTGTGTTAGTCACTAAGTCATGTTTGACTCTTTGTGACCCCATGGACTGTAGCCCACCAGGCTCCTCTGTCCTTGGAATTCTCCACGCAAGAATACTGGAGTGGGTAGCCATTCTCTTCTCCAGGGAATCTTCCTGACCCAGGGATAGAACCCAGGTCTCCTGAATTGCAGGTGGATTCTTTACCATCTGAGCCACCAGGAAAGCCCAAGACCTATACTTCATATGAATCATCAAAGAACATCTGTCCCAGTGGCAGTTAATCATTTGATTGATAATTCTAGTTCCCTTTAAAAATGTTAAAATGTCTGCTTTTTGAAAAAGAATACAGTGAAAGGCATGTGAAATGCAGCAGGGCAGTGAATGAAATCATAACTGACCTTAGCTTTTTCCCCATGGTAACAAGATTCTCATTGTATTAGGTCCTTGCATACTACAGAGCTACCAATATGGTGCCCTCAAAATTGGTGGGGTTTTTTTGAGATATAATTCACATCCTGTAAAATTTAAAGTATGCATTTCAGTATCACTTAGTGCATTGTATAACCATCACCACTGTCTAGTTCCAGAGCCTAAAAGGAAACCTCATATTCTTTAAGCAGTCAGTCCTTATTTCCAGCTCCTGGCAATAAGCGGTCCCAGGCAACCACAAATCTGCTTTCTGTCTCCATGGATTTGTTTGTTCTATATATTTCATATAAATGGAATCATACAATATGTGGCCTTTTGTGTCGCTTCTTTCACTGAGCATGTTATTATTAAGGTTCGTCCATATTTTAGCATAAAGTGTACTTGATTCCTTTAAAAAATTATTTATTAATAGACTTTAATTTTTAAAGCAGTTTTAGGTTTACAGAAAAATTGAGCAGAAAGTACAGAGTTCCCATATACTCTTCCTTCGTCACACCTTCTCTATATCCCCTTGCAGTTTTCCTATTATTAATATCTTGCAGTACATTTGTTATGGTTGTTGAACCAATAATAATACATTATTATTAACTAAGCTCTATAGTTTACATTAGGATTCACTCTTTGTGTTGTACACTTCCGTGTGTTTTGACAAATATAGTCATGTGTACACCATTACAGTATCAACAGAACAGTTTCACTGCCCTAAGAATCCTCAGTATTCCACCTGTTCATCCCTCCCCCACCAGTGAACCTCTGGAAACCACTGACCTTTATCCTGTTACCTTTTTCAGAATGTCATGTAGTTGTAATCATACAGTATATATTCCCTGGGAACCACTGATTCTTTAAAAATTAAAAAAAATCTTTTCACTGATGTATAATTGACATATAATATTAACTTAGTTTCAGGTGTACAACATAATGGTTGATGTTTGTATACATTGCAAAATGATCACACCGATAAGTCTATGTAACATCATTTTACATAGTAACAAAAATTTTCTTTTCTTAGAATGACAACTTTTAAACATCTACTCTTAGCAACTTTCAAATATGCAATGCAGTATTAGTAACTGGTCATCATACTGTACATCACTGATATTTTTAGTGTTGCCTTTTTCAGAATATTATGCAGAATGTTTTCAACCTGACTTCTTTAATTTAGTAATGTGTATTTAAGGGTGCTCCATGTCTTTCCATGGCTTGGTCCATAGGTGATTTTATTGCTGGGTAATATTCTACTATATGAATGTACCATAGTTTTGTTTATTCATTTACTTATGGAAGGATATCTTGGTTGCTTCTGAGTTGTGGCAATTATGAATAAAGCTGCCATAAACATTTACATTCAGGTTTCTGTGGGGACATAAATTTTCAACTTACTTGAGTAAATACCAAGGAGCTATAATTGCTAGATCTTACAGTAAAAGCCGTGTTTCAGTTCAGTTGTCGCTCAGTCATGTCTGACTCTGTGACACCATGGACTGCAGCACTGCAGCATGCCATCTATAGCTTTGTAAAAAACTGCCAAACTATCTTTTAAAGTGGCTATTGCTTTGCATTTCACTAGCAGTGAATGATTGGAGAAGGAAATGGCAACCCACTCCAGTATTCCTGCCTAGAGAATCCCAGGGACGGGGGAGCCTGGTGGGCTGCCGTCTCTGGGGTCACACAGAGTCGGACACGACTGAAGTGACTTAGCAGCAGCAGCAGCAGCAGCAGCAGTGAATGAGAGTTCCTGTTGCCCTCATGCTCTAGTCTGAATATTTGTGTCTCCCCCCAAACTATTCATATGTTGAAATTCTAATGCCTAATATGATGGTAGTAAGAGGTGTGGTCTCTGGGAGGTGATTAGGTCTTGAAAGTGAAAGAAAGTGTCAGTCGCTCAGTTGTGTCCAACTCTTTGCAACTCCATGGACTGTAACCCACTGGGCTCTCTGTCCATGGAATTTTCCAGGCAAGAATAATGGAGTGAGTTGCCATTCCCTTCTCCAGGGGATCGTCCTGACACAGGAATTGAACCCAGGTCTCCCGCACTGTCGGCAGATTCTTTATCATCTGAGCCACCAGGGAAGCCCTCATAAAAGAGATTAATGACTTTATAATGGAGATCAAAGAGAATGTTCCCTTACCTTCTTCCACTATGTGAGAACACATGGAGAAGTAGGCAGTCTGGAACCTGGAAGAAGGCTTTCACCAGAACCTGGTTATGCCAACACCCTGATCTTGGACTCAGTCTCCAGAACTGTGAGAAATAATTGTTTGTTGTTTATAAGCCACTCAGTCTAATTTACATTTTTCAACAATTCTCAAAATTTTTGGTATCAGGATTCCATTACACTCTTACTTAAATATTATTCAAAGAGCTTTGGTTAATGTGGATTATTATATCTATTTATATTTACCATATTTGATGTTGAAACAGAAAATTTTAAAATATTTATTTGTAATTCATTAAAAGATAACCATAACATACCCATTACATGTTAACATATATAATGTTTTTTTAATGTCTTAATTGAAGACATTCATATTCTCATATCTTCTTCTGTGTTAAATATGTTGTTTGATTAAAATATATATATATATATATATATATGAAGTCATGGCTTATATAGATGTATAGTTGGAAAAGGGGAATATTTATTTAGGGTATGTCAGCTCTTCACTGCTGCGCACGGGATTTCTCTAATTGCAGAGAATGGAGACTACTCTTCAGTTGCAGTTTGCGGGCTTCTCATTGCAGTGACTTCTCTTGTGGAGCAGAAGCCCTAGAGTGCACAGGCTTCAGTAGTTGCTGCACAGACTCAGTAGTCATGGTTGGTGGGCTCTAAAGCACAGGCTCAGTTGTTGTGGTACACAGCTTTAGTTGCTCTGTGCCATGTGGGATCTTTCAGACTAGGGATCCAGTTGGTGTCTCCTGCATTGCAAGATGGATTCTTAACCACTGGACCACCAGGGAAGCCCTCCCGGAAGGAAGAAGTATTTAAATAGCCTTTTCAGTGAATTTTCTTCTTTGCTATGACATGAAAACTGAGCAAGTAGTAGTTTCTTAAAGGTTAGTTGTATCTGAAATCTAAAACCATATCATTGAACTTTTTGTACTCTGTTATATTAAAATCCATTGGTACATCAACATCATGCATCCATCATTTGAAAGGTATTAACTCACTGACTTATGTAGATCTTCCAAATATTGACAGATTTCATTATATAACATTAAAAAATCATATTTGTTAATATCATCACAAATTTCACTAGAGAGAGCTTTAGGTTTTGGAATCTGATAAAGTTTATGGTGGCAAATACAAGTTTATCAAAATTCTAATTTCGGCTTGGAAGCTTATATGTTAATAATTGACAACAGTTACTATTACTTGTTTTGACTGAAGTGACAGTCTCACTTTCTTTATTTTTAAGAAAATGTCTCACAGCCATTCAAGCATGTCAGAATTTTATAATAACAATAGTTACCTCCCCTTCAAAAAATGGCTAGTTAAGCTGGCATCTCAAAACCCACACAAGTTTTCCTGCTAAGCATCCACCATACTTCAGTATGCAGCAGAAATACTTCATGCATACCTCCCATTTAGGAACACAATATAAAAGAGACGTACTGAAGGGTCAAGATTTGCTAAAATTAACCATTTTTACTGCTTTTTCAAGGGCATTCTTATGAAAAAGTGGCTCTTTTTTATAACTGCATGCGTATAATGGTGAAGAATACAATATTATGACTAAGAGTAAAGTTTGATGCCACTGCCTCAAGTCATCCTAAGGCCTCAGTAGTTTTTGCTTTTATACCATACGTGCAAATATCAGCACAGTAAAAAGAGTTATTAATGTTTTAATATTATTATGAAAATAATTTTTTAAAATAGTTTTGATTTTGTGGACCCCTGTACATGTCTCCGGAGAAGGCAATGGCACCCCACTCCAGTACTCTTGCCTGGAAAATCCATGGACGGAGGAGCCTGGTAGGCTGCAGTCCATGGGGTCGCGAAGAGTCGGACATGACTGAGCGACTTCACTTTCACTTTTCTCTTTTATGCATTGGAGAAGGAAATGGTAACCCACTCCAGTGTTCTTGCCTGGAGAATCCCGGGGACGGCGGAGCCTGGTGGGCTGCTGTCGATGGGGTCGCACAGAGTCGGGCACGACTGAAGCGACTTAGCAGCAGCAGCAGCAGTACATGTCTCAGGGACCTCCAGGGGTCTAGGGACGATGTTTTGAGAACTGCTACACTGTTATGACATATTTTAGCTTTTGAAATTTGTTTTGAAATACTAAGTTAAAAGTTTTATTTGTTTTGTGGATGTATCTTTTTGGAGTGCTTTCATTCTTTAGGGATGCTATTCTGTTTTTTGTTCTTTTTTGTTTTAATAACCTCATATACAATTTGACTATAAACCTTTCCTGTGTCTCTTTGTTAAAGTGCGTTTTCTATACTTCTAGCTGGGCCGGAATAACTTTTCTAGTTTCAGGGTTTGGAGCTCCCTCTTCTGTTGTGTTCACGAAGAACTAAAAATAGGGCTTTAAGCTTCCTGAGATCTGCAGTCTCTGCTTCCCTCCCAGACTTGTATCTAGACCTTCTCTTTCTTTTGAACCTATTGTCTGTATTCCATTCAATGTGGATTCTGTTCCAGTTATTTCTCTCAGGGATGAGTCCTATCTTGAAAAGGATCTTGTTTCATGTTTTTTATAGTTTATAGGGCCTAGACTGCTCCAGTACCTTAAGAACTTATTTTGGTGCAGTTCCTTGGCAGTCACCTGCAAATGGGATTATGCGGAACCTCCTTCCAGTTTCTGTTCCTGTTCTCATTTTGGCCCACCACACTTGCCAGTGAGTTCCTATTGGCTTTTGAGATTCTCCTCTTTTCAGTGCTATCAGAAGTCTAGTTTGACATACAAGTATGTATGTATATATATATACACACATATACACACATAAATACACACATATATTCTTTAAAACACAGTCATACATATACAGACACAAAGTCACACTTTTTCCTCAGTGTCTTTGAGATCTTTCCGTATAAACATCTACAAATCTACCTCATTATTTTAAATGACTATATAATAATAATTAGCATGTATATAGCACCATGTGTCAGACACTAAGTTTTGTATACTCTCTCTCTCTCTCTCTCTCTCTCTCTCACACACACACACACACACACACACACACAAATATGTGTGTGTATATGTTTATGGGCTTTCCTGGTGGCTCAGCAGTATAGAACTCACCTGCCAATGAAGGAGATGGGGATTCAATCCCTGGGTTAGGAAGATTCCCTGGAGAAGGAAATGGCAACCCATACCAATATTCTTGCCTAAGAAATCCCATGGACAGAGGAGCCTGGTGGGCTATAGTCCATGGGGTCGCAAAGAGTTGAACATGACAAACAACAGCAACAACTATATATATGTATATACACAATACATATAGTCATTAAATCCTTACAACATCTTATGAGGTAAGTAATGTTGTAATCTCCATTTTTCACATGAGGAAATGGATGCACAGAGAAGTGACTTTTACAAGGTCACAGATCTAGTACATTGTTCAATGCACTGCTGCTTAGTCCATCTAGTTCTGCTCTTCTACTGATGAGCCCTTTGACGGTTTTCTTTTTCTCCTTTTCCTTTCTCCTTCTCTCCCTTTCTTCTTCCCTCCCTCCTTCCCTCTCTTTCTTTCACTATCCTGAAACTTTCCTGAAATTGACATCCTTCTGGTCTGTATCATATGTCCTGGCAAAATGCTGTACTATCTATAGGGCTAAATCCTAGCAGTGGGATTGCTGAATTTGTTGTTTGTTTTGAGAACTTTGGGAGATTTTTACTACATCATTCAGGGTAATTAAAGAAACTCAGGGTTTCTGTAAAACCAAGTCTTGATGTCACTGCATTAGACCATATTGCTAATTTTAAAAGGAAGATCTGTTCTTCTCATGAGCCTTAAATGTAGGACCTTTCACAGATGAGATATGGGAGAAAGGAAGGCCTATTTCCAACGACTCTGCTCTTTTCCAAGCAGAGATCATAATATATCTACTGATGATCTCTTTTCAGAACTGGTGGAGTCTCTTTCATTGCAGGGATCTTATGCTGGAAAAATCCATTCCATCGGTGATGCCTTTAGAAATTTTAAAAGTCTCCGATCCTTAGATTTATCAAGAAATTTGATCACTAGCTTGAAGGTAAGTTCTGTGTTTTATGACCAGACAGTTTTTTGTTTTTTTGATGGGAAAAAAATAAAAGAATATCAGCTTGGGGAATATCCTTTTAAATGTTTCCAAACTAAATTTTGTTATTCACCATAAAATTCTTTCAATTTTGCTTTACATTTGCTATAATTTATCTTTAAATTATAAGATAGTGGGAAAAATTTTCTTTTATACTGAAAGAAAACTGTCACTGCCTAGGGCAATAGTTATGATTCTTAATGTGTGTTAAAAAATTATGAAGAACACTGTTAAAAGTACAGATTCTTGGAGATTGTCTGGTAGTCTAGTGATTAGGACTCATGTTTTCATTGCTGAAGGTACAGGTTTGATCCCTGGTTGGGGAACTAAGATCCCACAAGCTGTGTGGCATGGCAAAATAAACAATAAAAAATAATAAATAAAATATTAATAAAAATACAGAGTCCTAGTCCCTATTCTGAGAGAGAGAGTCTGAGTTAATATGCAGTGGGTCCAGGACATTCCCAAGGGATTCTGATGATGTTGATGCATGGAACATATATGGAGAAACACTGGCCTAGATTGCTATTGTGAGTTTTTTCCAGGATAGGGAGAAAATGATGGTCTTGAAAACAAAGAAAAACTTCCAGGCCAGGAGTGGTGGAGCAGACGACAGTTCAGGAAAGTAGGTGCTTAAGCAGAAAATGTGAGGATTAGCAAACAAAACAAGAGCTCTACAAACATAAACACTCTCACACACAGAAATGGACAATTTCTTTTCTTTGTGTAGACCCCCAAATAGTATTTCTTCCACTATTCTCTTTTTGTCCAGCTACAGGTCTCTCTTGATAAAGCCCTTCTTTGCAAGAATGAAGGTGAAAGACTTACAGATGCTGTCCAAGATTGGTTACTGATCTGGATTATTCTGCTAGTTTTTCATTTCTTAGGGGAAACTTGTTCAACAACACAAATCAGACCCAATCTCAAGATCTAAAACTAAGGGCCCTGAAAGAAGAAATCCAAGCTAGATCAAATTTCCAACTAGGGTTCTAAAAGCAGAAATTCCAAGTTAAACTAGGTCTTTAGAATCTTCGATAATAGCCATTTGTATCTGGCTCACCTATATCAGAAAGTATTAATACAGATTTATTTAGGCCTCCTCTTCTCATATGTATTTTTATCTGTTTGTTTTTTCAGACTAAAAAGATTGAATGAACATTGCTGTCATTTGCTTTTGCACTCCCTTTCTTCTACTTCTGTAAATTACCTGAAAAACTGTTGTGAAGATTAAGCAATTAGCACAACTAATCAAAAATTACATATATAAGACTCCTGGTAGTGTTTGGCATATAGAAAGCACTTAGTAAATGCCAGTTTTCTAGATTTTTTTTTTTTACTTCTGTGATTTATCTGCAGGTATTCATCTCTAGCAGCTCTGAATCATTTTGCTTAATTTTTTCGAGGGGGAAAGGTTTTGTGTTTATTTCTAGTGTGGCATTGAGAATACATGAATTTATACCAATGGGGAAACATGAGAGGAGGATTGGAATCGTTTCCTTGACAATTATACTGAGACATTAAAAGATTACTTGAGCTGGGATATTAGATACATTTAAAGACAGCCCTAATGGTGTGCTACCCTGAGAGTGACGCCAAAAGCATTGATAAATATTCCTAACCATTGATCCTTTCACAATGTAGAAGTTAGTGGAACTGAAAATAGCCAGAAAGAAATGCATTGAACTGTAGGCAGGGTTCAATTTAGAAATGTTTTGAATATATCCTTGAGTTTTCTAAACTTCCTGCAATTGAAAAACGTTAATTTTAAATGAGAAAAGAAGATAAACATTATTTTATAAATAGGTGATGGAAAATAATTTTACCTTTCTGAAATAACTCTCAATGACAGAGTTCCTTTTATGGTAAGCATTTTTAATATTAAAAGTGTGTGACTATATATATATGTGCATGTTTTGAAATATTGTCCTGAAATTTAGTGTTGGGCCAAAGTACCTAACTAGCTAAATACATGAAAATGAAGCAATTAGTTTCAATCGTAGGTTTTAGTAAAGGAGAAAAACTGTGTCTTTTCCTCTCAAGTGTCCCAGTTCTGATTGCACTGTTGCTAGAGAAGTGGAGGGGGTGGGGTTGCTAAGTCCACAGAGAGAGAACAGGAGAAGGAAGAGCATTTCTACCAAGAGGAACTGACTGATTGGAGGATGGGGAGCTCGTGTGGTGGCAGTAACTCTGAAGAGAAAAAGGGGAGCTCCAGATTGGTCCAGGAGGGAAAACTTGGAGATTGCATTGTTTGGTTTTGCCATGTAGTCCTTTCATCCTAAAAGTGAGGTCTTGAGATATTAATATAAGAACATATACATGGAATACTTTGGCCACCTGATGTGATGAGCTGACTCATTGGAAAAGACCCTGATGCTGGGAAGGATTGAAGGCAAAAGGAGAATGGGGCAGCAGAGGATGAGATGGTTAGATAGCATCACCAACTCAATGGATATGAATCTGAGCAAACTCTGGGAGATAGTGAAGCACAGAGGAGCCTGGCATGCTGCAGTCCATAGGGTCACAATGAGTCGGACATGACTTAGGGACAAAACAACAAAATACATACACACCTATTTTTTTTTCCATACCCTTTCCTTAGAACCATCTCTCTTAGGCCTCCCTCCTTCTTGAGGGCTGTTGGGGTCAGGAGAGTGGTTGTAGCAAGGGTGAGAGAAGTGCAAAAGTGACTTGGATTGGCTACTACTGGGAAGGATTAGATTGGGAATGTGATGAGAGGCAACAGAAGTGTAGAACTGACTGCAGATATTTGGATGTCAGAGCTTATAAAGAAGGAAATGTATGATATCAGTGAATTATTTAATGTATAGCACACCCAGTGCCCATGGGCTGCAGCATTCTTATTCTCAGGCAACTAAATGGGAATTTCAACCCTGCCTTTGTCATGGGTGACTCAGGTAACTGTTTAAAGATGGAAAATAATATTTATATCTCTACCTTTATCTGTAAGATTCCTAGTCCTTCCCAACATGCACTTACATAATGTGGTCTTTTCCTTGCAGGGCATCCAGTATTTATGTTCACTCCAAGACCTGAATTTATATTATAACAACATTCCTTCATTAGTGGAGGTGTCCCGCCTACAGCCTTTACCCTTCCTCAAAGAACTAGATTTGAGACTCAATCCCGTTGTCAGGAAAGATACAGATTATAGGCTCTTTGCTGTCTATACGCTACAAACTCTGGAGAAACTGGGTGAGACCCTCCTCCCTTGTTCTTTGTCCCCAAATCTTACTTTAAACCAGCTGCCTCCTAACCTTTTAGATGTTGGCCTAGCGTGTGCACTGGCAGGATATATTTGTTTATTAGTCAATATTTATGTAACTTTTGTGTTGGCAGGATGTATGACGAGTCCTTTTATTGTTTATTGAATGACAATCTATGATTTTATCAGTTACTTCCAGCTTTAGTTTTCTTCAGTTGATGGTTTCACCACCACTTCCTTCCCAACAAAAAGTTTCCAAGTTGACATTTATTTTTCCAGGTGCCCCAAGTTTGTAACTACATTAGCAGTAGAAAACGAATATAGCAACTTTTTGAGGCTTAGTTGGCAAGGAACAATAAATATTCCTTCAAATGAATTAGTCTGTATTTCTTTATAATTTTATTCTTATTGATATAAACTTCTATGTTACATGCTCCTGAGAAAGTTATAGGGAAGCTAAGTAAAGTCTTTTAGAAATGGTATGACTTTCAGCCTTTAAGATTAGGCCATTTGGATTGTTTGCTGCCCAAACTGTACTTTCCTGTAGTGATAGTTACACTTAGGTGACAGTTGTTGCTATGGTGTCCCTGTAGTCTCCCTGAGTTACTACTGACTCCAATGACAGCATAATAGCATTATTCTGTGACCAGTCTCAAACAAAAGATGAGACAGATCTTTAGTTTTTACTCTGTGAATATGCTTTTCTGACCCACTACTGTTTACTCCAAAAAAGAAATATGCTCAGACCACGGTTTTTGCCTCCAGATGACCGAGCTGTACGAGAAAGTGAGAGAAAAGCTGCCAAGCTGCATTTTAGTCAGTTGGGCAACAGTGAAAATTTTCTTTTAGAGGTGGAAAAAAGGTAAGATTTTTACCAAAGATTTTTTTAGTTTGGTTCTGGACGGAGAGTAGTGAATTCCCGCTTAACTGTCTTCATTATCTAGCAGAAATCTCTATAAATTGTAAGAATCCTCAGATTAGAAATCAAAGTATCTATGCAGAATTTTCAGATTTATCTGGGGTGAGAATCTGGCCATCAGTGGAACATTTCTGCTTTCTTGAACCATTGTGTCTTCTTTGGATATAATTGTACATTCTTTAAAGTTATTGTTCAGAGCTTATAGATAGGGATTTTATGGGATTATTTATTCCCATAAATGTTTGCCAGCCCTTTCTTGGTAGAGTTATAAATCAGTACATGGTCTTTTCCTATTGAATTAGGAGGATTACATACATTACCATGGGCAGGATCATTAGAGATAAATTTGTTAAAGAATGATAAGAGAAGCATTTTTGTACAAGACCAAAAGTAAATGGCTCTTTAAGCTCTAAAGAATCTAAATGGTAGATTTTTCCATTTTTATTACTAAAATTCTGTCAAAATAAGGAACCATATCTTCTACCCCCAGATTCATGTTTTTTTAAAAAAGTTGTTTTATTATTTTTATGATAAACAATTTAAATAACATAAAATAATAAATATATTTCTTTTATAGCAGTTTGCTTCCTATACATACCATTTTTAATTTGATAAGATATGAAAATGTCCATGCAACACTAAATATTCTTCCTCAGAATGTTTTTTGTTTACTTCTTTATTATCTTTCCCCTCCACTAGAATATAAGCTCCATGAGAACAAAGACCTTGCTTGTCTTGTTTACTGGAGTATCCCTAGTGCCTAGAACAATGTCTGGCCCATGAGCAGTGCTAAGAAATAGTTTGCTGAATGATGATTAAGTGAAGTCCATGCCTGTTGGCCTGGGATCCTGCTCTTTTCTGGTGACTCTGCCTGTCTCTGTTCTCATCCATTATATGTTTTGTAATGTAACCCTCAGAGAGCAGCCTTATTTCTCTATTTTTTTAAGTTCCCTATTTAAAAAAATATTTGTTTTTTTTGGCTATGCTCAGTCTTCATTGCTGCTCAGACTTTTCTCTAGTTGCAGAAAGCAAGGGCTACTCTATAGCTGTAGTGTGCAGGCTTCTCGTTAAGATGGCTTCTCTTGTTGCACAGCATGGACTCCACACACGAGGGATTCAGTAACTGTGGCTCTAGAGCACAGGCTCACTAGTTGTGGTGATTGCAGAAAGCAAGGGCTACTCTATAGCTGTAGTGTGCAGGCTTCTCGTTAAGATGGCTTCTCTTGTTGCACAGCATGGACTCCACACACGAGGGATTCAGTAACTGTGGCTCTAGAGCACAGGCTCACTAGTTGTGGTGCATGGGCTTAGTTGCCTTTGACATGTGGGATCTTTCTGGATTAGGGGTCAAACCTGTGGTTTCTGCATTGTCAGGTGGATTCTTTACTACTGAGCCACCATGGAAGCCCATAAGTTCCCTATATTTTAAAGTCCAGTTTAATTTGTTATTGTTGTATATTCGCTAAGTCTGACTCTTTTGCGACCCCATGAACTGTAGTCTGCTAGGCTCCTCTCCCCATGGGATTTCCCAAGCAAGAATACTGGGGTGGGTTGCCATTTCCTTCTCCAGGGAATCTTCCTGACCCAGGGATTGAACCCAGGTCTCCTTCCTTACAGGTGGATTCTTTACCACTGGGCCACCTGGGAAGCCCTGAGGTTAATGAGATTAATTTACATAGACTAAAATTCACCCTAGAAAGAATTATAGACTACTTCTTTAAAATTATTTATATATGTACTTTGTAAATTAATTCCTGTTTTAAATGCATTGGAATACCTTGTTTACTATAGAAATCCAGAGGTGAGTTAATGTATAACTGAATAAACTTCCTAGTGAGGCAAACAATTATCACCACTATATTTCTGTTTAGTTACCTTATAGTAATTGCAAAAACAGAAGTAAAATGTTGCTCAAGTGTCCAGAATTAACTTTAGTACTTTATAAGCTCTTCAACCTTGGGTGAAGGACTTTTCTTTTAAGCCTTTCTGAGTCCCAAGTCCCCCAACCTATAAAATGGTGATTATAGATTAATGGGAGAGCTTTTATGATTAAATAAAATGATGAGAGTAAAGTGCTTGGCTCATAGTTTAGGCTGTTTGTACTTAATGTATTTCCCAATCTGTACACACCAGTCTTACCATACTACATCAACCAAGTGCAAACACTCGCCTTTCTTATTTCTTTTTCAAACTAATAGTTATAGTTGTCTCCATTGTAATTCTTGGTAGAGAACCATTCTGTATCCTATGAAGTTTTTAATTCAAAAGAAAACATTTTTATTTTATAATATAAAATAATACTCCCTGAGTCATCCAGACCTGCTTATGTCAAGAAAACAGAGAATCTAAGTTCGGAATTTTCTGGCTTTCATGCTTTCGAGAGTGAACTGTAGTGTCCTTCTTTCTCATTTCCCAATGAAAATACTATGACTTTTTTAAAAATAGTTTTAACTGAAATATTTGTGAAAATAATATGTTCTGGAGCATTTGGGGAAAAAATATCTGATCACCCTGAAATGTTTTTTTCTAAATAGCCTTTACTCGTGATCTCAGAAGCTTCTTTCAGTTTTAAATAAATTATTTGATGTGACAGCTCTAGGGAGAAGACAGTAAAAAACTGTGTAACAAATGAGAGCACTGCATCAAAAGTCAGCACTGATAGTGACAGAATTGAACCTGGTAAGTTTTCCCTTTCTGACCACAAAACAATTAAAACATTAACTGTTTCTGTTTTTATGGCCAATCTTGAGTAGGATGAAGACAAAATAGTTGAGAAATAACATAGATTTGAAGCAAGCACAAGATTTACCAGTTTGTGTTTTTCCTTCTTTCTCTCACTGCCAGAGAAGCCCTATTTACTAAGCAGGCCTAAGCCAGAACCCATCAAAGTGTACAAGCTGTACTCAGAGAGTTCAGTTTCACTTACATCACTTTATATCATTAGTACATCCTGAAAATTGCATTGCCAATCCCCACAGGATTCATTAGCCACAGACTCAGGACTCATCTGCATCAGTGCAGCTCACACCCTTAGCCTCTTTGCGTCTCCACCTTGAAACTTTGCAGCTGCAGAATCTATTTGTGCTATATTCTTGGGGACTGTTGCCTGTAAGCAGTATTGGTAATCCGACGTGAATAAAGTGTTATGCTACATTCATAGACATCCCACAGGCTAGAAGAAAGCTTTCCAGTAGAGAACTTGCATGCAGTGAGCCCATATGGATTAATTTGGCACTCATCAGATGACCTTTCACTTGAGAAAATTTCTTCTGGCTTGAGGTATCTGTCCCTTTTTGAAGGGTCTACAAACTCTAAAAATTAATCCTTAAAATCTCAACAATAATTAATAGATTGATGATGTAGTTTAGACACAAAGGATTTTCAATTTGTAATATACAGTATTTTATTTCCTGACTTTGTATCTATCCTTGTAGATATTAATTGACAAATTATTTTCATGTAGTGTTTCATGGTAAAATAAGCCATAGTGAGGTATGATATTTATTTTCCTTTCTTAGAGGTCTCAGAGGTCTTAGAGGTCACATGTAAGTCATGGACCATAGATTGCTCTATTTCATTTTAAATAGCATTTTTTGTATTTCAAAATTGATGAAATTCTATTGTAATTATTTTGGAAAGTACTGAAAAGCCTGAAGAACATTTTAATCACTCAGAAGACTGTCCTCTAAAGAGAATCTCAGTTAATTTGATATACAGCTTTCCTATCTTTTTATAAGTATAAGCATCTATGTATCCATTTCCAGAAAGACAAAGATACACTGAAGCATAATTTGATTACATTTTTTGTATGAGCTGAATTAAAGGTCATTTATATCATTATATGTCATAAGCACACACAGTCATTCTATGAATTAAAATGTTTTAAAGTACATATCCTTCACTGAGAACAAACTGCTTTACTAGACACGGGGCCCATTTCTAAAGGTGCTCAGAAGTTCCAGCTGTTGCTGGAATTTTTTTTTAATATTAAATTTATTTTGCTGCTTTGAAACGTTAAAGATCTTTGCTTTCTGCTGAAAATTACGTTTTGTGCTAGATCCCTGGGGAGTGTTGCCTGTAAGCACTGTTAGTAATCCAGTATGACTAAAGTGGTTATACCATGTTAATGTTTGTGCCACAAGCTAGGACAAAACTTTCTAGAAAATATTACCCACTAGCTCAGTTGTTCCAAAGAAGGCGATGGCACCCCACTCCAGTACTCTTGCCTGGAAAATCCCATGGATGGAGGAGCCTGGTGGGCTGCAGTCCATGGGGTCTCGAAGAGTCAGACATGAGTGAGCCTGAAGTGAAAGTGAAAAGTGAAAGTACGTAACCTCTTCCTTTACCGTTGGGTGAGGTCACAAGAACGGACCTCTTAGGGTCCCTACCCCCTCGGACCACCCGACGGCAGATACCCCAGCGTGTCTCAACCTGTGCTGACTTCGTTGAATCGTCGTCGTCGTCGTCGAGTTAACAAGTTTGTCACGAAAGGGTGGTCAGTAAATCCTACCGTCCCTTAGAAGTGACAGAACATAGGAGTAGGACCAGAGAAGTGACGTATTAGAAACTGACAAAGTTTCAAGGGAGAGAGAAAAGGGTATGGGGATTTTATTCGTATGGATCCTATACGGGAGTCTAAGAGAAGAAAGAGATGAGAAACGGGATAACTCGAGTAGACAAAGGTGTCGATCGAAATAAAGGAGGAACAACTACTGAGAATTTGTATAATCAGATCGAAACTCTTGAACATGTCAAAGAGACGTAGTCAAGGGGTAAAGACAACTGGTTGATAATTGTATGTGAACCTTAGTGGTGACTTATTAAAAGGTCGGAGAGTGTGATTTGTACAATTTTTGAGTTTGCTTGAGGTAAAGGAGGTCCGAATTTGTCGAGAGTCCCAAAGGAATCACAATGGTGGTGAAAGGGTAATGCGTCCGAGTCTTAGTCTCGCCCTATATTAAAGAGAGGGAGGGGGTCTAGGTCAACTTACAAGTATAGTATCTCATTGATTCACAATTAACAAGCTTTCTTTTCCCTTTCCTCTTAACAGGCATGTTTAATATCTATCATTCACTGAGTATAAACTCTAGGCCAGGCTATGTATATAATCTCATTAAATCCTCACAACAACCTTGAACGTGATTATAATTATCCTTGTTTCATGTATGAGGAAACCAGGCCCAAAAGAGGTGAAATAATTTGCTCTAATTATACAGTAAATGGCAAAGCAGTGATGCAAACTCTAGTCTGTCAGTCATCAAAGTCCTCTTAAATATTATACTGTGCTGCCTCCTAGTTTCTTCTTTATTCAGTTCATTTTGTATTTCCTGTCAGATTAATTCTCTTAAAACTCAACTGTGATTATTATTTATTTGCCTGCTCAAAAACTTGCATGGATCCCACTCATAGCTGAAGTTAGAGTCCTCAGTCCATACAAGGCTCCTCTAAGTTGTAGCTGTGGAACTTCCCTGGTGGCTAAGACTCTGAACACCCAATGCAGGGGGCCTGGGTTCAATCCTTGGTCAGGGTGCTAGATCCCACTTGCTGCAACTAAAGTTTCCATGTGCTGCAATGAAGATCAAAGGTCCCATGTGCAGCAGCTAAGACACAGCACAGCCAAATAATTAAAAAAAAAAACCAACTGCTGGAGCTCATCTCTTCAGCCTACCCTGAAACCTTATATCTCCTGTTTCTCAACTACTATATACAATGCTTCAATCAAGTCAAACTACTCTTTCCTTTTTCTCTCTTTTGCCCTTGAACTAATGCTGTCCCTTCTGCCTTCAGTGCTTGAATTAAAATCCTTCTCTTTATGACCCAAATCAAAGTCCATTCTTTTTAGTGAAATTTTTGATTCTCATCCAACTTTTTTTTCCTTTTTTCTTTTTGTAAACTCACATAAATTATCTTCTGAAACATATACTCTGGAAATAGAAAATTCAGTCATTTCCTGAATCACTTGCAATATAAGATAATGAGACAAACATGAAAAAGCTAAATAACACAATTTCAGTCAGTGCATATGAAAACATTAAATAAATGACACAGATCAGTATTCCTCAAACTCAGTGTCATGAACTCCTAGAGCAGGGATACTCTCAGAGGTCCACAGGCAGTGTGAGGCCCTTTAATTTCATGTTTTTGTTTGATGCAGTTATGGAAAACATTTAAAAGATGTAAGAGCAAAAATATTCCTTTGCAGTATTAGTCTGCTATTTGAAAAAATAAACTGTTTTTTAGAATAGTTTTAGATCCGCAGCAAAGCTGAACAGGAAATACAGGGTTCCTATATACCTCCTGCCTCTACATAGGCATAGCCTCTCTCACTACCAACAACAGGCATCAGAGTGGTACTTTTGTTACAACTGATGAACCTACATTGACACATTATTATCACCTGAAGTCCTTAGTTTACATTAGGGTTCCTTTTTGGTAGTGTACATTCTATGGGTTTGGCAAATGTATTAATATAATGACATGTATCCACCATTTTAGTATCATACAGAATAATTTCACTGGCCTAAACTCTGCTCATATAGTCTTCCCTTTCTCCCTTCTTACCCCTGGCAACTACTGATCTTTTTACCATCTCTTTATTTTTTTTTTCTCAGAAATTTTTACTGTGGTAAAATGTGTATAAGATTTACCATCTTAACCATTTTTAAGTGAACAGCTCACTGGTATTAAATGCATTCATAACATTGTGCAAGCAGCACCACCAGCCCTCTGGAACTCTTTTCATCTTTTAAAACTGAACTACACCCATTAAATGATAACTCCCCATCTTACCCTTCCTGTAGTCCCTAGAAATCACCATTCTATTTTCTCTCTTTCTGATACTGATTGCTTTGAGTCTCTTATAGAAGACATATCATGCAGTATTTGTCTTTTTGTGACTGGTTTATTTCACTTAGCATAATGTCCTCAATGTTGTTGCCCTCTTCCAACAACACAAGAGATGACTCTACACATGGACATCACCAGATGGTCAATACAAAAATCAGATTGATTTTATTCTTTGCAGACAAAGGTGGAGAAGCTATATACTACAGTCAGCAAAAACAAGAACTAGAGCTGAGTATGGCTTAGATCATGAGCTCCTTAGGGCAAAATTTAGACTTAGATTGAAGAAAGTAGGGAAAACCACTAGACCATTCAGATGTGATTTAAATCAAATTCCTTATGATTATACAGTGGAGGGGACAAGTAGATTCAAGGGATTAGATCTGGTAAACAGATTGCCTGAAGAACTATGGACAGAGGTTTGTAACATTGTATAGGAGGCAGTGACCAAAACCATCCCAGAGAAAAAGAAATGCAAGAATGCAAAATGGTTATCTGAAGAGGCCTTACAGATAGCTGAGAAGAGAAGCAAAAGGCAAAATAGAAAGGGAAAGATACCAAACTGAATGCAGAGTTCCAGAGAATAGCAAGAAGAGATAAGAAAGCTGTAAGAGAACAATGCAAAGAAATAGAGGAAAACAATAGAATGGAAAAGACTAGAGACCTCTTCAAGAAAACTGGATGGGCACTTTCAAGTAAACGGCAAGGACCTAACAGAAGCAGAAAAGATTAAGAAGAGGCAGCATGAATACACAGAAGAACTGTACAATAAAGGTCTTAATGACCCAGATTAAGGAAACAACAGAATGGGAAAGACTAGAGATCTCTTCAAGAAAATTAGAGATACCAACGGAACATTTCATGCATGGGCTCGATAAAGCACAGAAATGGTATGGACCTAACAGAAGCAGAAGATATTAAGAAGAGGTGGCAAGAATACACAGAAGAACTGTACAAAAAAGAGCTTCAGATAATCACAATGGTGTGATCACTCACCTAGAGCAAGACATCCTGGAATGTGAAGTCAAGTGGGCCTTAGAAAGCATCACTATGAACAAAGCTAGTGGAGGTGATGGAATTCCAGTGGAGCTATTTCAAATCCTGAAGGTGAAGGTGAAGGTGAAGTCGCTCAGTCGTGTCCGACTCTTTGTGTCCCCGTGGACTGTAGCCTACCAGGCTCCTCCGTCCATGGGATTCTCCAGCAAGAATACTGGAGTGGGTTGCCATTTCCTTCTCCAGGGGATCTTCCCGACCCAGGGATCGAACCCAGGTCTCCCGCATTGGAGGCAGACGCTTTAACCTCTGAGCCACCAGGGAAGCCCCTTCAAATCCTGAAAGATGATGCTATGAAAGTGCTGCACTCAATATGCCAGCAAATTTGGAAAACTCAGCAGTGGCCACAGGACTGGAAAAGTTCAGTTTTCATTCCAATCCCAAAGAAAGGCAATGTCAAAGAATGCTCAAACTATCACACAATTGCACTCATTTCACATGCTAGTAAAGTAATGCTCAAAATTCTCCAAGCCAGGCTTCAGCAATACGTGAACCGCGAACTTCCAAATGTTCAAACTGGGTTTAGAAAAGGCAGAGGAACCAGAGATCAAATTGCCAACATCTGCTGGATCATCGAAAAAGCAAGAGAGTTCCAGAAAAACATCTACTTCTGCTCTATTGACTATGCCAAAGCCTTTGACTAAAAAAGTTATGACCAACCTAGACAGCATGTTGAAAAGCAGAGACATTACTTTGCCAACAAAGATCCATCTAGTCAAGGCTATGGTTTTTCCAGTGGTCATGTATGAATGTGAGAGTTGGACTGTGAAGAAGGCTGAGCACCAAAGAATTGATGCTTTTGAACTGTGGAATTGGAGAAGACTCCTTAGAGTCCCTTGGACTGCAAGGAGATCCAGCCAGTCCATTCTGAAGGAGATCAGGCCTGGGTGTTCTTTGGAAGGACTGATGCTGAAGCTGAAACTCCAGTACTTTGTCCACATCATGTGAAGAGTTGACTCATTGGAAAAGACTCTGATGCTGGGAGGGATTGGGGGCAGGAGGAGAAGGGGACGACAGAGGATGAGATGGCTGAATGGCATCACCGACTCGATGGACATGAGTTTGAGTGAACTCCGGGAGTTGGTGATGGACAGGGAGGCCTAGTGTGCTGCGATTCATGGGGTTGCAAAGAGTTGGACACTACTGATCTGAACTGAATGACCCAGATAATCATGATGGTGTGATCACTCACCTAGAGCCAGACATCCTGGAATGTGAAGTCAAGTGGGCCTTAGGAAGCATTACTATGGGCAAATCTGGTGGAGGTGATGAAATTCCAGCTGAGCTATTGCTAATCCTAAAAGATGATTCTGTTAAAGTGCTGCACTCAATATGCCAGCAAATTTAGAAAACTCAGCAATGGCCACAGGACTGGAAAAGGTCAGTTTTCATTCTAATCACAAGGAAAGGCAATGCCAAAGAATGTTCAAACTCCTGCGCTATTTTGCTCATTTCATATGATAGCAAGGTAATGCTCAAAATCCTTCTTGCTACGCTTCAGCATTATATGAACCGAGAACTTTCAGATGTACAAACTGGATTTAGAAAAGGCAAAGGAACCAGAGATCAAGTTGCCAACATCTGTTGGATCATAGAAAAAGCAAGGGAATTCCAAAAAAAAAAAAAAAAATACGTGCTTCATTGATTACACTAAAGGCTTTGACTGTGTGGATCACAACAAACTGGAAAATTCTGAAAGAGGTTGGGATACCAGACCACCTTCCTTTCCTCCTGAGAAACTTGTATGCAGGTCAAGAAGCAATTAGAACCAGACATGGAACAACAGACTGGTTCCAAATTGGGAAAGGTGTACGTCAAGGCTGTATATTGTCACCCTGCTTATTTAACTTATATGCAGAGTACATTATGTTAAATACCAAGCTGGATCAATCACAGACTGGAATCAAGATTGCCACAAGTAACAACAACCTTACATATGCAGATGATACCAGCAGAAAGCAAAGATGAACTAAAGTGCCTCTCAATAAGGATGAAAGAGGAGAGTGAAAAAGATGGCTTAAAACTCACCATTCAGAAAACTAAGATCCATGGCTTCCAGTCCTATCACTTTATGCAAATAGATGGGGAAAAAGTAGAAACAGTGACAGATTTTATTTTCCTGGGCTCCAAAATTACTGTGGAACGTGACTGCAGCCATGAAATTAAAAGATGCTTGCTCTTTGGAAGAAAAGTTATATGACAAACCTAGACAGCATAGTAAAAAGCAGAGACATTACTTTGCTGACAAAGGTCCATATAGTCAAAGCTGTGGTTTTTCCAGTAGTCATCTGTGGATGTAAGAGTTGGACCATAAAGAATGCTGAGTGCCGAAGAATTGATGCTTTTGAATTGTCATGCTGGAGAAGACTCTTGAGAGTCCTTTGGACAGCAAGGAGATCAAACCAGTCAATCCTAAAGGAAATCAACCCTGAATATTCATTGGAAGGACTGATGCTGAAGCTGAAGCTCCAATACTGCCATCTGATGTGAAGAGCCAACTCATTGGTAAAGATCTGATGCTGGGAAAGATAGCAGGAGGAGAAAGGGGGGACAGAGGATGAGATGGTTGGATGGCATCACTGACTCAATGGACATGAGTTTGAGCAAACTCCAGGAGCTAGTAAAGGACACGGAAGCCTGGTATGCTGCAGTCCATGGAGTCGTAAAGAGTTGTACATGACTTAGTGACTGAACAACAACAATGTCCTCAAAGTTCATCCACATGGTACCATTTGTCAGAATTCCCTTCCTTTTTAAGGATGAATAATATTCCATTGTATGTATAGAGCACATTTTGTTTATCCATTCATTTGTCAATGGACACTTAGGTTGCTCCCGTGTTTTAGCTATTGTGAATAATGCTGCTATGAACAGGGGTATACAATTATCTCTTCAAGACCATGCTTTCACGTCTTTGGGGTATGTACCCAGAAGTGAAATTATTGGATCATATAGTAATTGTATTTTTAATTTTTTTCAGGAATTGCCATACTGTTGTCTATAACCACTGTATCATTTTACACTCCCACCAACAGTGTACAAGAGTTCTGATTTCTCTACCTCCTTACCAACACTTTTTATTTTCTGATTTTTTGATAGTAGCCATCCTACTGGGTGTGAGGTGGTATCTCATGTTTTTAATTTGTATTTCCCTGATGATCAGTGATGTTGAATATTTTTGTGTGTGTGCTTATTGGCCATTTGTAAATCTTCGTTTGGAGAAATGTCTATTCAAGTCCTTTGCCCACTTTTGAACCAACTTGCTTTTTTGTTGTTGTTGAGTATTAGGAGTTCTCTATATACTCTAAATATTAATTCTATATCAGATATATGATTTGCAAATATTTTCTCCCATTCTGTAGGCTGCCTGTGGGCTGCTACTCTGTGTGTATTGTTTTTAGATGCACAAAATGTTTAATTTTTCATGAAGTTCAATTTGTCTGTTTTATCTTTTATTGCTTTGCCTTTGGTGTCACAGTGCCAAATCCAGTAAGCATTTTCTCTATGTTTTCTTCTAAGAGTTTTATAGTTTTTAAAATATATTTAATTTTTTATATATATTTGGGTGCCCCCGGTCTTAGTTGGGCCATGTGGGATCTAGTTCCCTGACCAGGGATCTAACCCCAACCCCCTGCATTTGGAGTGTGTAGTCTTAGCCACTGAACCACTAGAGAAATCCTGAGTTTTATAGTTTAATGTATTACATTTAAGTCTTTGATCCGTTAATCCATCCAGTTAATTTTTGTGTATGTGTTAGGTAAGGGTCCAGTTTAAATTTTTTGCATGAGGGGTGAGGGACTGGTAGCTGCTTCTTTCCTGAAAGTGAAAGTCGTTCAGTTGTGTCTGACTCGTTGTGACCCCATGGACTGTAGCCCACCAGGTTCCTCACCATGGAATTCTTCAGGCCAGAACACTGGAGTGTAGCCTATCCCTTCTCCAGGAAATCTTCCCTACCCAGGGATCAAACCCAGGTCTCCCACATTGCAGACAGATTCTTTTCCATCTGAGCCACTAGGAAAGCCCAAGAATACTGGAGTGGGTAGCCTATCCCTCTCCAGGATCCAGGAGATATTCCTGACCCAGGAATCAAACCCGGGTCTCCTGCATTGCGAGTGGATTCTTTACCAGCTGAGCTACCAGGGAAGCCTAAGCTACTTTGCTAAGAACTGAAATTAACCAAAATTAATCCTAATTTACCTTCCATGCCTTCCTGCAGAAGTTGCAAGCCTTCAGTAGACTCCAGAATTCTAAAATAGTTATATCAAGAGAATTCTGCCAGTGCAGTTGTTGTCTAGGGGGGAGACAGGTGCAAGATGCTTCTCACTGCCATTTTCACCTGTCACCACAGTTTTGCCTTTTCCATAATTTCATATAATTGGAGTCATACCGTATGTAGCCTTTTCAGATTGGCTTTGTCTGCTTAGTGATATGCAGTGGTTTCCTCCATATCTTTCTGTGGCTTAGTAGCTACTTTCTTTTTAGGGCTTAATGGTGCTGTGGTCCATGGGGTTGCAAAGAGTAGGACACAACTGAGCGACTGAACTGAACTGAATATTCTATTATTATTATGTGGATTATTTATTTATCCACTCACCTACTGAAGAATATCTTGATTGCTCCCAGGTTTTGGCAATTATGCAAAAAGTTGCTATAAACATCTATATGCAGGTGTTTGTATGGACATAAGCTTTCAACTCCTTTGGGTAAATACCAGGTTTTTAGTTTTGTAAGAAATTGCCAAACTGTCACCTATTATAATCTGCTTTTTAAAATATCTTTTTACACACTGAGTTTCTTAAACTGAAATTTCTCAAACTAGACTGATAGTCTCAGGGTTTTTGAGAATGTTGAGTTTGGGAAACACTGATGTAGATGGGCATATGCTGTAGAGGCTCAGAGTGTACTAGGAGCAAATGGGGAAAGGTTTTGTAACAGAAATTCATTTCTCTCTCATATAGAAATCCGGATGTTGGCAGTCTAGGGCTGTTTCTGGGGGTTCTAACAGATGAAAAAGGATATAGTGAGGGGCAACTGGCATTCTCTGGTGCAATGGATGTAAGAGCAATTCAGCAAACAGGTGTCTATCTACTGGAAAATCCCTGTGTTAGAGGCTAGGCATATTAGGAAATGACACAACAATGTCAGAGCGTCAGCTACTCCCACACCAGAGAGATTTATCATAGCTGATTAGGTTACAGGTCAGGCTGAGACATAAGTTCGACTTTGGCAGAGGTAAAGAACTGTGGGGGAGAGACACTAGCAGTTGACCTGGGTAAAGCCTTCCCCAAAAGGATACATTTAAGTTGAGCATTCAAATAAAATTCATTGGGCATAGTTGGGCATTCAATGCATAGAAAACAAAAGTAGAAAAAAACAGGTGTGACAGATTAGGAAATTGACTCAGCTTGTGACTCAGCTTGTGACTAAGGGCTTCTCAGGTGGTGCTAATGGAAAAGAACCTGCCTGCCAGTGCAGGAAACATAAGAGATGTGAGTTTGATCCCTGAATAGGGAAGATCCCCTGGAGAAGAAAATGGCAACTCACTCCAATATTCCTGCCTGCAGAATCCCATGGACAAAGGAGCCTGGCAGGATACAATCCATTGGGTCTCAGAGAGTTGAACACGACTGAAGTGTCTTGGCACGCATGCATGCACGTGACTGGAGCTAAGGTGCTTGATTAAAGCCAAGTTGCAAATGGTCTCTTTATGAAACATTTTCATTTTATTCTCTTGAAAATGGGTGACAAAGACGTTATAGGTGGTAAGCATGATTAAATGTATAATTTAGAGCAATAACTCAATTGATTTAGTTAGATAGGCAGCAACTAAACACAGCAGTCCAAGTGGGAGATAATAAGGACCTGTCCTGACATAGGACAATAATAGTGTGAATACAAATGAGGGGATACAGATTAATTAAATCCTTGAGAACTGGGACTTCCTTGGTGGTCCAGTGGCTAAGACTCAGCACTCCCAATGCAGGGGCCCTGGTCAGGGAACTAGATCCCGAATGCTACTCCTAAAAAAAAAAAATCCCAAATACCAGAACTGAAAGAGCCCATGTGCTGCAACTCAGACTCCACACAGCCAAATAAATAAAAATAAATATTTAAAAAACTTTGTACTTCAAGGACACTATCAAGAAGGTAAAAAAACTAGGAAATTCCTTGGCAGTCCAGTGGTTAGGACTCCGTGCTTTCACTGCTGGGGGGTGGGTTCAATCCCTGGTGGGGGAGCTAAAATCCAAAATGCTGCATTGTATGACCAAAATAATAATTAATTTTTTTAAAAAAGTAAAGCAACCCACAGAATAGAAGAAAATATTTGCAAATCATATGTCTGACAAGGGTCTGATATCCATCTTATATATATATGTCACAATAAACTGTGGAAAATTCTGAGAGAGATGGGAATACCAGACCACCTGACCTGCCTCTTGAGAAATCTGTATGCAGGTCAGGAAGAAACAATTAGAACTGGACATGGAACAACAGACTGGTTCCAAATAGGAAAAGGAGTACATCAAGGCTGTATATTGTCACCCTGCTTATTTAACTTATATGCAGAGTACATCATGAGAAATGCTGGGCTGGAAGAAACACAAACTGGAATCAAGATTGCCGGGAGAAATATCGATAACCTCAGATATGCAGATGACACCACCCATATGGCAGAAAGTGAAGAGGAACTAAAAAGCCTCTTGATGAAAGTGAAAGAGGAGAGTGAAAAAGTTGGTTTAAAGCTCAACATTCAGAAAACGAAGATCATGGCATCCGGTCCCATCACTTCATGGCAAATAGATGGGGAAACAGTGGAAACAGTATCAGACTTTATTTTTTTGGACTCCAAAATCACTGCAGATGGTGACTGCAGCCTTGAAATTAAAAGACGCTTACTTCTTGGAAGAAAAATTATGACCAACCTAGATAGCATATTCAAAAGCAGAGACATTACTTTGCCAACTAAGGTCCGTCTAGTCAAGGCTGTGGTTTTTCCAGCGGTCATGTATGGATGTGAGAGTTGGACTGTGAAGAAGGCTGAGTGCCGAAGAATTGATGCTTTTGAACTGTGGTGTTGGAGAAGACTCTTGAGAGTCCCTTGGACTGCAAGGAGATCCAACCAGTCCATTCTGTAGATCAGTCCTGGGATTTCTTTGGAAGGAATGATGTTAAAGCTGAAACTCCAGTACTTTGTCCACCTCATATGAAGACTTGACTCATTGGAAAAGACTCTGATGCTGGGAGGGATTGGGGACAGGAGGAGAAGGGGATGACCGAGGATGAGATGGCTGGATGGCATCACTGACTCGATGGACGTGAGTCTGAGTGGACTCCAGGAGTTGGTGATGGACAGGGAGGCCTGGCGTGCTGCGATTCATGGGGTCGCAGAGTCGGACACGACTGAGCGACTAAACTGAACTGAACTGAACTGATGTAGACTCTTATAAAATCAACAACAGAAAGGCAAACAACCAAATTAGAAAATGGGCAAAAGATTGAACGAACATTTCTCCAAAGAAGATATGCAACTAGCCAACAAGCACGTGAAAGATGTTCGGAATCACTAGCCATAAGGGAAATGAAAGTCAAAACCACAAGGATAACATTTCACATCCACTAGGATGGCTAGCGGAGAAGGCAATGGCATCCCACTCCAGTACTCTTGCCTGGAAACTCCCATGGACGGAGGAGCCTGGTAGGCTGCAGTCCATGGGGTCGCTGAGTCAGACACGACTGAGCGACTTCACTTTCACTTTTCACTTTCATGCATTGGAGAAGGAAATGGCAACCCACTCCAGTGTTTTTGCCTGGAGAATCCCAGGAATGGCGGAGCCCAATGGGCTGCCATCTGTGGGGTCACACAGAGTCGGACACGACTGAAGCGACTTAGCAGCAGCAGCAGCAGCAGCAGGATGGCTAGAATCAAAAGGACAGATAACAAGTAACAACAACAATGTGGAGAAATTGGAACCCTCATACATTTCTGGTGGGAAAATAAAATTATATAGCTTCCTTGGAAAACAATTTGGAAGTTCCTCAAAAAGAATTATCATTTAACTCACCAATTCCACTTCTAGATATATATCCAAGAGACATGAAAACATTTGTCCACACAGAGATTTTTGCAGGAATGAAAGCAGCATTATTCATAATAGCCAAAAAATCTATCAACTCATGAATGGAGAAACAAAATAACAGCATATCCATATAAGGCATATTTTTCAGCCTAAAAAGGATTGAAGTACTGATACATGCTACAATGTTTGTCCTGAGAATATCATACTAACTGACAGAAACTAGATACAAAAGGTTAAATATTGTATTATTCCATCTTCATGAAATGTCCAGAATAGGCAAATCCTATTTTATGTTTGCTAGGGACTGATGAAGAAGAGAGAATTAAGAGTCACAGTTAATTTGGCCTCTTTTGGGGTGATGAAAGTAGAAGGTGGTGATGGTTGTACAACTTTATGAATGCACTGAAAATCACTGAATTGCATACTGTAAAATGATGACTTATATGGCATGTACAGTATACCTCAATTAAAGATTCCCCCCTCCAAAAAAAGTAATTCTATAGAATTTGATAATTGACATTTGAGATAAGTGAGAGAAAGTCAAAGAACAAGTTTCTATCTTGAAGGATTAGGTGAATAGTAATGCCAGTATTAAAATGAGAGTTAGGGTTGGAGGTGGGACATCATCAGAAGTAGGCCTGAAAGTAAAGATTATGAGTTTAATTTAGAAAATATTTAGGGTACTTCCCTGTTAGTCCAGTGGTTAAGACACTGCCTTCCAATGCTGGGTTTTGGGGTTTGATCCTTGGTGGGGGAGCTAAGATCCCACATGCCTCTCGGACAAAAAGACGAAACATAAAACAGAAACAATAATGTAACAAATTCAATAAGACATTTTTTAAAAAGAAAATATTTGGGATTTCCCTAGTGGTCCTTTGGTTAGGACTCAGCACTTTCACTGCCAGTGCCCAGGTTCAGTCCCTGGTCGGGGAATTAAGATCCCACAAGCCACGCAGCACAGCAAAAAGAAAAAAGAGAGAAAATACTGACTTTTTAATTGTCTGTAGAGCACTCTTTGGGGGGGGGTGCAGTTCAAAAAACTTAAGTCTGGACATGAAAAGACAGATAAGAGTTAAGAGATTTAGACTTAGGGTCATCCAGATTTGATTGATAGCTAAAACCAGAGAGAAGTTACGATAGCATCAGCATAGAGTTGGGACCTTGGGAGATTTGTTTGAACCAAGAAGTAGGTTCAATTAAAAAACAAAACAAAAACCTGTGAATCTAGAAAAGAGCATTAGAAAGATAGGAAAACCAAGATGAAACAGGGTCTTGGATACCTGGGAAGTTTGTGTTGTTCTGTAGGAAAGGAGTAAGAGGAGCCCTGAACCCAAAGTCACAGCTTACTAACCTTTCTAATTTCCCACTAAGAATCAGATTTTAAAACAGCAATTTCTGCTCCCCCCCTTTTTTTTCCTGTGTTGCAATTGCAAAGGAACCAGAGAACATAAACTTTGAGAGCTTATGTCACTTTGAGAAATAAAATTATGTCAAGTACAAGGATAGAAGGATATTTTGTACTGAAATGGCATGACGTTTCATTCCCAGAAGGCAACTCAGAAGTAAGAAGCATTTTAGAACCCCAAATGGACTGAGAGGCTGGATTTTAGAAAGGCTGGCTTTATTCTCATTCTGGGTTCTCAGTTGCCCTGCCTTATGGTATCTTTCTACTACCAGAGCCTGCACGTGGAATCTAGGTGAAGAGCACATTGTTTGACTAACGCACAAATCTTTGAAACTATTAATATCTTAACTCTTATATACAATCCTACTAAAGAAAAAAGCCTCTCTAAACAAATCTCTCTTATTTTTATTAATGAGTCCCCCAGAAGACTCCAAATCCCAGAATTCTGCAATTAATGTTTTGATCAAGGATGTGCAAAACCTTTTGTACAAGTGTTACAATTTAATAGAAATCTTCACTAGCTCCTTTTGAGGTGGCCAGTAGTAGGGTATAGTTTTTACTTGCTTTTCCTTTCTATTTTAAAAGTTGTTTCTCTAATAATAGGCTATATATATATATATATACACACACACACTAGGAGACCTGAAGATTTAATATTCTTCTCTATGAAATAGGTCTTGATTAGTCCTTTTCTCTCTATAAATGAGGAAATCAAGGCGGAAAGAAGCTGATTAGAAATGATGAAGCTGGGGCTTCCCTGGTGGCTCAGTGGTAAAGAATCCGCTTGCCAATGCAGGAAACTTGAGTTTGATCCCTAATCTGGGAAGATACCATATGCCATGGAGCAGCTAAGTCCATACACCACAACTACTGAGCCTGTGCTCTAGAGCCCAGGAGCCGCAACTACTGAGCCTGTGTGCTGCAACTACTGAAGCCTACCTGCCCTAGAGCCAGTACTCTGCAACAAGAGAAGTCACTGCAATAAGAAGCCTGTGTACCATGACTAGAGAGTAGCCCCTGCTCACCACAACTAGAGAAAAAAAGCCCTCATGGCAAAGAAGACCCAGCACAGCTTAAATAAACAAAATTTTAAAAAAGAAATGACGAAGCTGATTTGAAATGATGAATCACTGCAGACTGCTGATTAAAGCCCTGGAGATGCCTAATGTCAGGAGTCTGTTTCCAGCCATCTCCCCCTGTAGCTGGAGATTGTTGAATTGATGTCAAAGTTTATTGTATGTTCATTTCAGAAGTGTGCAAAAATATTTGACTTTTTAATTTTTCTTGAGCATTTCATAATTTATAAAATCTTTCATATGCGTTACCTTATTTTAACCTTACCTTGACTCTGAGAGATGGAAAATTTAGATTTTATCATCACTGTTTTACAAGTGGAGGGATTGAGAGAGGTTTAGCAGTTTGCTCAAATTCACATTGTTTCCAAGTGGTGACATCATAGTACTCTCAATCTTGTGACTTCTAGTATCTTTCCATAAGACATGTTGCCTTTAAAGTCTGTCAGTGCTTCATTGTATGCCTTTTCTTTTAACACAGACTCAAACAAAGGACTTTTTATTCCTTTCCCTAACCGGGAAATAAAGGACTCCCTAACAAGTACTCCTGCAACCCAGGGCAGTGTTATACCAGATCAGAAATTAGACCCTTTCCTATTGGGAACACAGGTAATGTATTCACCCTCCTGCTGGATCTATTGACTAGTCAATGATCATTGCTAATAATCCAGTAGATTCTCCGTTATTCATGAAGGTCTAAGAGGACTTTAAATATTTTTTCTCTCTTTTTAAAAATTTTTATTTGGGGAAAATTGCTTTACAATGTTGTGTTAGTCTCTGTTGTACAACAATGCAAATCAACCATAATTATACATATATCACTTCCCTCTTGAGCCTCCCTCCCCTCCCCTCACTCCACCCCTTTAGGTCATCACAAAGTGCCAGGTTGGGCCCCCTGTGTTACACAGCAACTTCTTACCAGCTATCTATTTTACACATGGTAGTGTATATATGTCAACGCTACTTTCTCTGTTCGTCCCACTCTCTCCTTTCCCCACTGTGTTCACAAGTCCATTCTCTATATCTAAGTCTCTGTTCCTTCCCTGCAAATAGTTTTATCAATACCATTTTTCTAGATTCCATATATATGTGTTAATATATGATATTTGTTTTTCTGCTTGCTTCACTCTGTATAACAGGCTCTAGTTTCATATACCTCATAGAACAGACTCAAATTTGTTCTTTTTTATGGCTGAGAAATATTCCATTGTATATATGTACCACATCTTATTTATCCTTTCATCTGTTGATGGACATGTAGATTGCTTCCAATGTCCTAGCTACTGTAAATAGTGGAGCTATAAACATTGAGGTCCATGTGTCTTTTTCAGTTGTGGTTTTCTCAGGGTATATGCCCAGTAGTAAGATTTCTGGATCATATAGTAGTTTTATTCCTAGTTGGTTTTTTTTTAAGGAATCTCCATACTGTTCTCTATAGCAGCTGTTTCAATTTACATTCCCACCAGCAGTGTAGGAGGTGGAGTGTAGTTGGTTTATAATGTTGTTAGTTTCTGCTGTACAGCAAAGTGAATCAGTTACATATATACATATATCTACTCTTTTTCAGATTTTTTTTCCCATATAGGTCATTATAGAGTGTCAAGTAGAGTTCCCTGTGGTATAAAGTGAAAGTCGCCCAGTCATGTCTGACTCTTTTCGACCCCATGGACTATATAGTCCTTGGAATTCTCTAGGCCAGAATACTGGAGTGGGTATCCTTTCCCTTCTCCAGGTGATCTTCCCAACCCAGGGATCAAACCCAGGTCTCCTGCATTGCAGGCAGACTCTTTACCAGCCGAGTCACAAGGGAAGCCCGAGAATACTGGAGTGGGTATCCTTTCCCTTCTCCAGCAGATCTTCCCAATCCAGGAATCGAACCAGGATCTCCTGCATTACAGGTGGATTCTTTACCAACTGAGCTATCAGGGAAGCCCCCTTATTTATAAGACAGAGTCACAGATGTAAAAAACAATTTTAGGGTTACCAAGGGGGAAAGGAGGGGAGGGATAAATTGGGAGATTGGAATTGACATATACACACTAAGTAGTGTGACTCTGTCTTGTAAATAAGTTCATTTGTACTTCTTTTCTAAGATTTCACGTGTAAGTGATGATATATGACATTTGTCTTTGTCTGACTTAAGACGCTTTTTTGATGAAGGCATGTTAGACACAGGAAAAGGAAAGCACAAGACAGGATGCAAAGAGCCTTCTCCATTAATTTTAGTCTCCTCTTTCCCTCTCGCCTAGTACCTGATCAAGTGTACATATAATTTCAGCACATTGTATGCCAGGCATTTTGGCACTCAAAGAGGGATACAGCTTTTACAGATTTGGGCTGGTTTTCAGTTTTCTCCTCTCTCCCAGTGTTTCCATTTCCTGTTACCTGGCTTCTTTACATTTTCTACTTCTGAGCCTTTTAATTACTGGACTCTTAACATCTCAGGGATGGCTCTCCTAACACTGCCTCTTGGGCAATGAAGAGGCAGAGATCATGCAAGATGGAGGAAGAATTTAAAAAGTTCTTAGAGAAAAAATTGGTGGGAGTCTATTACTTATTTATATGAATGAATATGATGCAGGAAGCAGAATCAATGACTTTATATCCAACTTCTTTTTGTTTGCATTTTCTTTGATAAGTTATTGAGTAGTAGATTTGCTGAAAATATCCAGAAGGAGAAAGAAAAGAAGGAAAGACTGATTAATCCACAATTTGGATAATCAACACTATATACAAGGAAAAAGATAGTAAGATTTCCTTTCAGGTTGAACTGTTATAATGCCTTCATTTTATAAAAGGACAGATTAGCATTTAGTTGGTTTCTTTGTTTTTGGAGATTCTCCTCGGGTAATTTAGAAACTACTTCAATTACCATTTTTTTAAAAACTTGGTATTGTTTTAAAGAAATGGAGACAAAAGTATACTCTATTTGTGACTTCAGGGACTGTAGCCTGACAGCTCCTCTGTCCTTGCCACTTCTTCCTCCAGGGAACCTTCACAATCTAGGAATCAAACCTGTGTCTCCTGCATTGGCAGGCAGATTCTTTACTTCTGAGCCATTAGGAAAGCCTTACTCTAATTTACAGTTAACATTAAATAGCACTTTTTATATTTTAAAAAACCCCAAAACTTTGAAATAACTTCTTGAAGTGAGAGGAAAAAGGAAATTGAATAAATAGCCTGCTTTATGTCCTCTTAGTTTAAGAAACAGGAAGTAGGATTTCTTTCTCTGCATAACTACCAAAAAGATACTGAATACTTGAAGATGGTTTTTTAAAAAGCAAACTCTAGATGCAAAAGTAGGAAGTCAAGAGATATCTGGAGTAACAGGCAAATTTGGCCTTGGAGTACAAAACGAAGCAGGTCAAAGGCTGACAGAATTTTGCCAAGAGAATGCACTGGTCGTAACAAGCACCCTCTTCCAGCAACAAAAGAGAAGACTGTACACGTGGACATCCACAGATGGTCAATACCATAATCAGATTGATTATATTCTTTGCAGCCAAAGATGGAGAAGCTCTATACAGTCAACAAAAACAAGACCAGGAGCTGACTGTGGCTCAGATCATGAATTCCTTACTGCCAAATTCAGACTTAAATTGAAGAAAGTAGGGAAAACCACCAGACCATTCAGGTATGACCTAAATCAAATCCCTTACAATTATACAGTGGAAGTGACAAATAGATTCAGGGGATTAGATCTGATAGAGTGCCTGAAGAACTATGGAGGTTCATGACATTGTGTAAGAGGCAGTGATTAAGACCATCCCCAAGATACAGAAATGCAAAAAGGCAAAATGGTTGTCTGAGGAGGCCTTACAAATAGCTATGAAAAGAAGAGAAGTTAAAGGCAAAGGAGAAAAGGAACGATATACCCATTTGAATGCAGAGTTCCAAAGAATAGCAGGGAGAATAAGAAAGCCTTCCTCAGTGATCAATGCAAAGAAATAGAGGAAAACAATAGAATGGGAAAGACTAGCGATCTCTTCCAAGGAAATTAGAGCTACCAGGGAACATTTCATGCAAAGATGGGCACAATAAAGGAAAGAATGTATGGACCTAACAGAAGCAGAAAATATTAAGAGGAGGTGGCAAGAATACACAGAAGAACTATACAAAAAAGATCTTCATGACTCAGATACCCACAATGGTGTGATCACTCACCTAAGAGCCAGACATCGTGGAATGTGAAGTCAAGTGGGTCTTAGGAGTTATCACTATGAACAAAGCTAGTGGAGGTGACAGAATTCCAGTTGAGCTATTTCAAATCCTAAAAGATGATGCTTTGAAAGTGCTGCACTCAATATGCCAGCAAATTTGGAAAACTCAGCAGTGGCCACAGGACTGGAAAAGTTCAGTTTTCATTCCAATGCCAAAGAATGCTCAAACTACCGCACAATTGCACTCATCTCACACAGTAGCAAAGTAATGCTCAAAATTCTCTAGGCTTCAACAGTACGTGAACCATGAACTTTCAAATGTTCAAACTGGATTTAGAAAAGGCAAATTGCCAACATCTGTTGGATCATCAAAAAAGCAAGAGAGTTCCAGAAAAACATCTACTTCTGCTTTATTGACTATGCCAAAGCCTTTGTGTGGATCACAACAAACTGTGGAAAATTCTTCAAGAGATGGGAATATGAGATACCTGACCTGCCTCCTGAGAAATCTGTATGCTAGTCAAGAAGCAACAGTTAGAACTGGACGTGGAACAACAGACTGGTTCTAAATCAGGAAAGGAGTACATCAAGGCTATATATTGTCACCCTGCTTATTTAACTTATATGCAGAGTACATCATGTGAAATGCCAGGCTGGATGAAGCACAAGCTGGAATCAAGATCACTGGGAGAAATATCAATAACCTCAGATATGCAGATGACACCACCCTTATGGCAGAAAGTGAAGAATAACTAAAGAGTCTCTTGATGAAAGTGAAAGAGGAGAGTGAAAAAGTTGGCTTAAAGCTCAACATTCAGAAAACTAAGATCATGGTGTCTGGTCCCATCACTTCATGACAAATAGATGGGGAAACAGTGGAAACAGTGACAGACTTTATTTTGGGGGGCTCCAAAATCACTGCAGATGGTGACTGCAGCCATGAAATTAAAAGAAACTTATTCCTTGTAAGAAAAGCTATGACCAATCTAGACAGCATATTAAAAAGCAGAGACATTACTTTGCCAACAAGTAATGTCCATCTAGTCAAAGCTATAGTTTTTCTAGTAGTCATGTATGAATGTGAGAGTTGAACTATAAAGAAAGCTGAGCAATCAAACAATTGATGCTTTTGAACTGCGGTGTTGGAGAAGACTCTTGAGAGTCTCTTGGACTGCAGGGAGATCCAATCAGTCAGTCCTAAAGGAAATCAGTCCTGAATGAATATTCATTGGAAGGCCTGATGCTGAAGCTGAAGCTCCAATACTTTGGCCATCTGATGCGAAGAACTGACTCATTGGAAAAGACCCTGATGCTGGGAAAGACTGAAGGCAGGAGGAGAAGGGGACGACAGAGGACAACAGAGGATGAGATGGTTGGATGGCATCACCGACTCGATGGACATGAGTTTTGAGTCAGCTTCGGGGGTTGGTGATGGACAGGGAAGCCTGGCATGCTGCAATCCATGGGGTCACAAAGAGTTGGACACGACTGCGCAACTAACTGAACTGGGATGGCTTTCTACTTTGTATAAATCCTTGCTTAATTATGCCTTAGATTAATTTTCAGCCTATTAAAGGTCCCAGTAGTTCCTATGCTTGATGCTCAGCTTTACCAGAGGTAATATAAACATGTGAGTTCTTTAAACAGAAATAAGTTTGGAAAGGTGGTACCATCTAAATTCTATGCTGAATTATCAAAAACAGAGAAAATAGAATATCTCACTATTTGGTGTGTTCTTTACTATCTAAAGAGTATTTTGTCTTTGCAAGGCATCTCTTTATCTGCTTCAAAACAGCTCTAGAAACTCTTTGCATTGTGGCTAGTTTAAAGAATTTTCCCCCCCAATTTTAGTTTTTTTATTTGGGTCCCTAGTTTGCAAGGATGGACTTGCTTACTAACAGGAAAGTATTCTGAACCCTTCCCCCTCTCTGTTCTAGTTAAATTCATGTCTGAATGCCCAGTGACGCTCTTCTAAAAACCTTTCTTTTTAGATGCAGGAAGTGGCAAGAAGGGAGATGCCAAGTGAGAATAACCAGGAAGATGGTAAATATTTTGCTTACAATATTTTTCTCCATGCTAGTCAGAGAAATATAGATATGATGGGATTTGAGAGAAGATGGAGGGAGATGTCTCCATCCGGGGGCACTACACAATGAATTCTTTTCTGCTTTCATAAAGGGTTGCCCTGGATGCTTAGTGACGTCTGAGGTTTTTCTAGTTGAGGAGAGGATAGTCTGACTTCCTTTATTCTTGACTTTTTGTATTGGCTAACTATTCCTTGTTTCTTTTACCTTTCTTGCCTTCTTTTGGATTTATTATGTTTTTAATCACCAATTTTTTCTTTCTGCTAATTTATAAGTTATACACTCTTTCTGTACTTTTTATATTATTATGCCCCAAATTATAATATGAGTCCTTAACTTGTTCAACTTCAAAATTAATCAACACCTTAACACTTCCTCTTGGAAAATTCAAAGAGTTTAAAGTACTTTACTCCTTTTAATCCCTTCTGATTAATGTATAGTTATTATGGATTTTAATTATATTTTTAAAAACTCACTAGATACTATTTTTATAAAGTCAATGTTTAAGCTTATCCATATATTTACTACTTTGTTTTGCTCCTTATTTCTTCTTTTTTTTTAATCCTAGACTTCCCTTCTGAGATAATTTTCCTGTAGTTTATAGTACATCTTTTAGAATTTTCTTTAGTGTATGTCTACTGGTAATGAATTCTTTCGGTTTTTGATTGTCTGAAAATGCCCCGATCTCACTATCGTTCTTAAAGGGTATTTTGGTTGGGTATAAATTTCTATGTTGGCAGTTATTTCTTTCAAAATAGTGAAGGTATTCCACTGTAGTCTGTCTTTTATGGTTGCTTTTGAGAAGTTAGCTAGAAATTTGTCACTCCTGCAAGGATAATGTTTTTTTCTTCTGGCTGCTTTTAAGATTTTCCAATTGTGTTTGATGTTTTTGTGATTTGACTATGATGTGTGGATTTCTTTTTATTTATCTTGTTTGGTATTTATTGCACTTGAATTGGTACATTGTGTCTCATTATTTCTGCAGAGTGCTTCAAAAATGTGTCCTATTTTTTCTGTCTTGTCCCTCTATAACTCTTGATTAAGTAAATATATGTCAGAGACTTTTACATTGTCCTCTTTGCCTCTTATTCTTCATATAATTCATCTTTTTTTTTTTTTTTTGATCTACATTCTGGACAATTCCTTCGGACCCATACTTTAAATTCATTCTTTTCAGCTGTGTCTAATCTGCTGTTAAGCTTATTTGCTGGATTCTTAATTTCACTAGTTTTATTTTCAGTTTTATAAATTTGATTTGGTTCTTTTTCAAATCTGCTGGGCCACTTTTTATAAGCAGAAATTTCCCAGATGTTTTATATCTTTAAACATAGTAAAAATAACCATTGTGTAGGCTGCATCTATTAATTCCAATTTTTGTGTGCCTGTGTTGTCTGTTTTTTCCTACTCATTCTTGCGTGTCTTATTTCCTTTTTTGTTTCCTTTGGCTACTTGCTGGATATTGTATTTTAAAAACTATTTGTAGGAATGGCTTAAAGTCTTACATGAAGGTATCTTTTCCAGATCAGACTTTCATTTGCTTTTACCAGTTGGCTAGGGGACTATCAATCTGGGAATCATCTTAATCCATGCTCAAAACTTGAGGTTCCCTGGATCACCCTGATAATACAAACCTGGATTACCAGTGTACAAGGGCTAGTTTATTTCCAGTTTACCTTTATTCTGAAAATTGTTTCCTGCTTAGGTTCCCATCTTAATGTTGGGTGGATGGTGAGGGGGTGGTTTCTCATACTCTTTACCTTGGATGGATCCTGGACTAAGATTTTATACCTTTTATCCTAAATCTCCTTAGAGAAAAAATGACTTTAAGTGCTAGACTCATCTATAAGAGTTCTTGCTGTTTTCTAGATTTTGGCCTAGAAATTCCTCACTAGCTTGTTAGCTCTTTAATGCTTTTAAGGATATATATATATCATCCCACTTTTTAGATATCTTCAACAGGAGGGATAGTCTGAATTATCTAATCTCATTACTTGTTCTTAGATTCTTTTTCTTACATAAAAATATTATTCTTTAACATTTCTTCCACTGTATGGGCTGGTGCTTAATAAAAACGTTGATATTCTTAAAGATTCTATAGAGATAGAAAGTTCCACTATTCTGGGTTAATGTGACTAACTCAGGAAGGCCTTCAAACATATGAATATCTGAAAACCCCAAAGAACACAGAGACTTCTCTCTTTGTCTGATGCTTTAGTTGCCCCACTCTGAGGCTTTTCAGAGATTCTGATACAGGTGACTGAGAGAAATGTTTTGGAATTGGTTTAGGGGTTTTCATAGGTTTTGCATTTCCTGTCATTTAATTGGTTTATGATAGTGGTCCCCAATGTGTGAACCTATATCCTCTGGGTGGAGATTTGGAGTGGGAATGGGTTTAGCTTTATTGTGAGGAGTCTGTGAAATCAGAGACCTACCAGTTGTTGTCCATAGACTGAATACATAAGATCACAACTTTTGTCGTGTGGGGGTCCACCGAAATAGTGCAAGTGTAAATACAGAAAACTCTGACACTACAGTTTTCAAAGGAAATTCCTAGGGAATTAGATTGATGTAAAATTTATCTTCAGAATGTTATAGTCTTTACTGTTTACACAATGTCCACCATGTTTTGTTGTTTTTCCATGTAGAAATCCCTCCATAATTTTATGCTACCACTTATAAAAATTATAAACTGTCTCTTCCTGAGAACTGTTTTTTTTTTTTTTTTTTTTGGTAGACAAGAGTTGATCTAGTGAACAAGGCTACCCTAAAAATTCTCATTGTCTTTTTCCCCCCCTTGGTGATGGTTAGAAGTCAGACGCTACTCACCTCATCAGTTGACAGTTCGATCCCCAGAGAAGATGGCTAAAGAAGGGTACCGAATATCTTTTTTGGACAACAAGTCTTCAGGTTCTTCTCCAGAAAAGGACTTGATACCAAAACCTGATACTTATCAGCTTACCCATGATGCTTCATTGGGTAAACGCCTGGATGTGGGTGATTCTAGCCAGATTCATCCCTATCAGTTACCTTCAGATGTTGGTCTAGAAAATTATGATAGTCATTATTCTCAAAATCTGTCCCTTCATAGAAGTATTGGTAAAAGGCCTCAGAGAAACAAGAACTACCGAGAATATAGCACAAAGCCTTCAAATAACATGAAAGCCACCACATCCCATTCCTGTGGAGACTTACTGACTTCTCTGTCAAACCCTGACTCCAGCACTGGAAGGCTTTTGAAGCTTAGTTCAGGTAATAGCTTCCTATCAGTTTGTAGGCCTCTTTTCTTTAATAGATGTGAAGATTGAGGTTTAACTGGATCTTTTGGAATAAATATTTCTTAAATTGGGGAATTCCTTGTCAGTCCAATGGTTAGGATTCTGCACTGTCACTGCTTAGGGTGTGGGCTCAGTTCCTGGTCGGAGAACTAAAATATCCTGCAAGCTGCATGATGCGGCCAAAAGTAAATAAATAAATCATGACCAGTAGTCAGAGCCTCAAGAAATCTACAGGGTATGAGTTTAGCATGATAGATATATTAGAGAAAATTCGTATAAATGCAAACTTGATAACTATATGTTATTTCAGTTAAACAGCATCCTGGGATATATTTCTAGTAACATTTAGTCTTCTCTGGTCTCAATCACTTCTACTGAGAGTTACTTTTTCAGAAAAAGCTAGTTTTAGGAAAGTAAGTATTGGGAGACCACTCTTTAGGTATGTATTAATTCAACAAAATGTATTAAATACCTACTATATGCCAGATGCTATTCTAGCTCTGTAGATAACATATCAAACAAAAGTGAAAGGTCCCTACTTTCATGGAAATTCTATTCTAAAGAGGTAAGACAGATGATAAATAAATTATAAATACAGAAGTCAGCTTATGATAAGTGTTGTGAAGAAAAATAACATAAGGGTATTAGAGAATGGCTTCCCAGGTGGCTCCAGCAGTAAAGAACCCGCCTGCCAATGTAGAAGACATAAAAGATGTGGGTTTGATCCCTGGGTCAGGAAGATTCCTTGGAGGAGGGCATGGCAACCCACTCCAGTATTCTTACCTGGAGAATCCCATGGACAGAGGAGCTTGGTGGGCTATAGTCAATAAGGTCATAAAGAGTTGGACACGACTGAAGCAACTTAGCATGCACACATGCACGTAGCACTTAGAGAGTATATGAAGGAGGTAAAGCTTTAGATGGAATGGTCAGGGAAAGCTTCTCAAATGAGAAATAACAGTACAGACTTAAATAAAATACATGTGAGTCATGTCGATAACTTGTGGGGGGAGAAATTTTAGACAGTGGAAATAGTAAGTGCAAAGTTCCTGAAACTGGAACATGCTTGGCATGTTCAAGGAACAATGAGGAAAGCGGGCTGCTACAGCAGAGTGAGGTAGATGAGGTGTATAGATAAAGTCAGATAATCAGGCATTTATTCTGGGTCAGATCAGGAGCTGTTGGAAAGTTTGTAGCAGAGAAGTGACATCTAACTTAAAAATTACTCTTGCTACTTAGTTGAGAATACACAATCGGGGGCAAGGATAGAAGTTTCTAAAATTCTAAAAGTAGATTAGAATCTGGATAAGAGATGATGGTAACCTGAACTAGAGAGAAAGCAGTATAGGTGGTGAGAAATAGATTTTGAATATGTTCCAAAGATAACACTCCATGATTTGCTGCTGGGCTGAGGATGAAGTATGAGAGAAAGCAAGTCAAGTATAACTCTCAGGTTTCAAGTCTGAATAAATGGAAGGATGGAGTTACCATTTACTCAGATGGAAAAGAGTGTGAGGAACAGGTTTTAGGATAGATACCAAGAGTTGGTCTTAGACATGTTGAGTTTGAGGTGCCTATTAAAACTTCTCAGAGATGCCAATTTGATAATTAGATATATTAGTCTGGAGTTCAAGGAAGAAGGTGGGGCTGGGAATTAAAAATGTGTGGATGGCATTAAAACAGACTGGATATAATCTACCCAAGAGGGTAAATATAGATAGAAAAGATATCTGAGGACTAACTTGAGTCCTCCAACAATTAGAAATCTCGCTGATGAAGAGAAACCATCGTGGAGAGCAAGAAAGTGGCAGCCACTAAGTAATAGAAAAGGAAAAAGCCAAAGAGGGATGGTAACCAGGAGGCCACATGAAAAATGTCTTTCAGGAAGGAGATAGTGATAAATACAGTGTCAGATGTTTTTAATAGATGCCTTTAACATTCCTGGGACCGAGAAATGATCATGGTATTTGGCAATGCATTGGTGGTGATGGTTTGGTCACTTAAGTCATGTCTGACTCTTGCAACCCCATGGACTGTAGCCCCTGCCAGATTCCTCTGTTTATGGGATTTCACAGGCAAGAATACTGGAGTAGGTTGTCATTTCCTTCTCCAGGGGATCTTCCTAACCCAGGGATTGAACCCATGTGGTGAGCAGCTTCAGGAGATGCATGATTAACAAAAGCCTTGTTGAGGTGAATTAAAGAAAGAATCAAAGGAGAAGCAATAGAATTACCGAATATATACTAAACACCTTCAAGGAGTTTTGCAGTGAAGGGGAGCAAAGATGTGGAAATGTAGCTGGAAGGGGGATGGGATCAAAGAGAACATGGTGGAAATGACCCAGTAGAGGGAAAATTGTTGATGCAGGAGAGAAAAGGGACAATTACAAAAAAACAAAATAGGGGGGTGGTCTAGAGGAGATGGAATCTAGTCTACCAGTGGAGAGTTGGCCTTGGATTGAAGCACAGACAATTCATCTATTACAATAAGAAGGAAGGCAGATAATTTATAGACCCCAATACAGGTGGAATTGGTAGATTTAGTGGTGAGATCACATAAATGTTTTATTTGATTGCCTCTGATTTGCTCAGAGAAATAAAGCACCTGAGAGTGAGGAGGGAGGAGAAAGTGTTGGAAGTTTGAGGAGAAGAGATGTGAAATAGTGATCTCAAAGAATAGGAGAGTAAATTGATTAGGGTAATGTATTAAAATAGCTGGGCCCAGTTAAGATAATGATTATGAATTTAAAGTGAAGATGATGGAAAGAGATGCATATTGTTCTCCAGTCACTTCCCACTGCTCTGTAGATTTGGATTATGTGCACAGAGTATTTAACCAGATTTGGGGCTTTGTCAGGTGGATGGGGAGGGAGAATCCAGACAGTTGAGAGTATATACTAGGGAGAGGCCATTGTGACCCTTGGACTTCAGACAGGTTAAGGAAGGAAGGGAGACTTGAGAGAGTTGAAGAGCAGGTTCATCTCCTGGCCTGTTTCCTTCACAGATCTGTATGCCGCAACCCATTTCAACAGTGACCCTGCTCTGGTGGTGAATGTAGAGCAACAATTAGCCACCAGCCTCAGTGATTTAACACAAGCACATGGTTCTTTCCCAAACAACTCCATCCTGGGAGACTCTCTGAGGACACTGCTATTGCCTACTGGGACATCAGAAAACAGAGAGAATTTGACCAAGAGGTCGTTAAGCCCATCAAGAAGAGGATTCAGACGGAAGGAAAACATCCTTGCCACCCTGAATACAAAACATGGTTTCAGAGATGCTACAGGCAGTGAGGCAAGTGTTGGCTTGTTTGTGCTTGTACAAAAACACATCAGGTCCAAGATTAGAATGGGGTTCTGTTTTGGTGGTGGTAGTTTCGATCAAGAGTTATAGAAATTCAAAGGGATTTTCAGAGGTCAGTGGGTAATACTGCCAGGCCAAAGGCTGTGATTCTTTTGCCTTTGGGAAAGTCAGTCCCCTTCTGCTGCATTTCTGTCACAGGAAGAATGGTCCCTAATCTACTTCCAGAGCATAAACATGGGGGGAAGTACTTTGATAACAAGTGGACAGAGTTTATGATAGGAAAGAATATACAAGTTGCCAGGAGCTCAGGGTTGGTTGAAGAATGATCTCTGTTTCATTGTTGCTTATAATCTTACCATGTTTACACATTTGCTTTGGCTACAAATGACTAACTTGCTAGGGACCTTTCTTCTGAAAGCATTGCTTTCCTGTCCAAAAATTAAAATTATTCCAGTTTTTCCCCAGAATGAATTAGATTAAGATGATGAATTAAATAATCCAAAGGATTTTTAGCTGACAGTTGGCTCAGGGAGTAAACAAATCAAAAAACATTCCCACACATATTATTTAATTCATTTTATAAAATTGTAGTACGGTAGTGTTGTTCTTACTCATTAACTAAGTTTTGTCACTGCCTTTGTATACATCCCTCCATGGAGAATGCCATCTTCTCTCTTCTCATCTATCTGAATATTAATTTTCCTCTGGCTTTAATTCCATCATGAAGCCTTCTTCTCATTAGTTAAAGGAACTATAGCTCTCAGGACATTCTCTTCCCTTGAACCCATAGTCTTAGTCATACAAATCATTTGTCATTTAATGACTTACTACCTTCTGAGAAAGCAGGTTATTTGGTCAAAAGCAACTATTTCTAGTCACTTTTGTTTCAGTTGCTGGAAATCTTTTTGCACATTGACATGGGCTTATAAAGGGATTTTGTTGTTGTTTGGTTGGTTGGGTTTTTTTAGCTTTTAAATACTTTCTGTTCAGTTTTCAAAACTTTGAAATTGGTTATAATTTTTGTGTACCAAAGGGGGCAGTCTTGTAATACTTTTTTGACTTTTTGGTCCTTTTTTGTTTTCCATCTTCAGTCACTGATGCCTATTGTTCTAGAAAAGAGCACTAGTGTTAATGTATTTAGGGTAAAGCCATAGCAACATTTAGGATATTTGGGTGCTATATTAATAAGATATGTTCTAGGAAATTTTCTCACCCCTATTTCATGTTATATTGTTAAAACAGTAATTAAAATCTCAACTTTTCTGGACTGTCTTAAAAATTCCCATTTCTTTTTTCCTGTTAGATATTCAAAAGTTGTTTAAAAAATAATCCCATATAAAAAAACACAAAATTAAATCAAATATGAATTCTTGATAAGAAAATTTATTTTTAACCAACTGACTTTAGAATCACAAATTATAAAAATTAAATTAAAAAATCATAAGGCATAATTTGCTGAAAATTAAAAGTAACAGAATTATTCCAAAGTTCATAAAAAAATTATCCCCCACTCTCACCACATTATGAAAAGTGAAAGAAAATACATAAGACATATGTGTGTTTTTAAGTTGCTTCATGATGTACACACAGTATTACCAATACATGAAAAACCAATAACATTTTGGTTGGATTTTGAAATGGACATTTCAATATCCATTTTTCACAAGATCCTCTAAAGTGCCTTGTAGTGTAACCAATCTTTCTATGACTTTCCTTCCTAATCAGATTAATTTCTTATGGACTTCACCTTTTACTTCATATGTTCACAGACCTTATATAGAATTCTCAATGCACATGATCAGTGTTCAGTACAGATCTGTTTAATAAATGTTTATCCCATTTATAATGCTTTTCCTTATTAATCATAGGCCACATGTGTGACTCAAGTCATAGATATCACTGTTTGGTGTTCTGTTTCATGGTTGTCAGATATGACAGCATTAGCTAATTAATCATTTATGTATTTTTAATATCAAAAGAGTCAAAGATTGAAAAATAATTTGGCTGTTTTTAATATGTAACAGTTTTCTTGAAGTCCCTTGAGAACTCACAGAAAAGATTGATCTGTCCAGTAAAATTCACAATTTTTTTTTTAATTTTTGAAAATTTTATTTACCGGCTGCACTAGGTCTTTGGTGCTGCTCATGAGCTTTCTCTAGTTGTAGTGTGTGGGCTTCTCATTGCAGTGGCTTCTCTTGTTGCAGAGCACAGGCTCTAGGGCACACTGGCTCAGTAGTTGTGGTGCGTGGGCTTAGTTGCCCTGTGGCATGTGGGATCTTCCTGGACCAGTGACTGAACCTGTGTTTCCTGCATTGGCAGGTGGATTCTTAACCACTGGACCACCAGGGAAGTCCCCAATTGTTTTTTAATTCATTCAGACATAACTAAATATATAGACATATACATCATTTCCGAATGAATTAAAAACAATTGGAAGTTTCGCTGGAGAGAGAGCTCTACCTATGCATCTATATACATAAGATTTTTACTGAATAAAAAGTATCTTTAGTACTAGGTCCAACAATAGCATTTAACATAACACTTAAAATGTTATAGGACAGTTATGTTTATTATATATAATATACTAAATATAAGCTTATGAGTTATAACTTTTATTGAATTACTCCCCATTTTATTTTATGATAATATAATACCTTAAAAAATGTTCTACAGTTTAATCTTTCCATATTCATAACATAATATGTTAAGCCATAGATATGGGTGTTAAAATATTTTTTGTACTTTTCTGAAAATCTCTATAGAAAATTATGATAGAAGATACTGTTTGCTTTGAAATTATCCTTGTATATATTATTGTATTTGTCTTAGACATAAATAATATTCTACTCAAATGTGAACTGAAAGATGAAGTCAACTTTCTCTTTTGCTAAATGTTAACCCTTTAAATGTCTGGGTTTTTACTTCCCTTATTGTGTAAGAATGACAAATGATTGGGTGTTTGTTTGTTTTTTTTTTCTTGAGCCTCTCTCTAGTGACCTGGGCAGTTTGCATGGTTTGCCAGGAAACCACAGTCCCCCAGTCTCGGCCAGAACCTCTCATGTGGCCACTGTCCTCAGACAGCTCCTGGAGCTTGTGGATAAGCACTGGAATGGCTCCGGCTCCCTCCTCCTGAACAAGAAGTTTCTCGGTAAAGCGAATTCATTCTCAGTTCCCAGAGAAGGGCTCAGCCTTGCTTCTGCTCTGTTTCTGCTCTACATTCTGATAAAAGCCGCTCAGCCCCCTTTACTTGCAGGGGAAATTGTTCTCATGAACACTTAACCAAAATTTGTCAGCCACACGATAGGCAAATCTGCATTTTTCTTATAATCATCTTTCCTGTTTTTCCTTTTTTGGTTGCACCATGCAGCTTGCCACCTCTATGCAGGCTCTTAGTTCCCTGACCAGGGATTGAACCTGGGCCCACGGCAGTGAAAACACCAAATCCTAACTGCTCTACTGCCAGGGAATTCCGTTCTCTGTTTTCATAAGTGCTCTTCCCTCCTGTACCAGTTGTCTTGTTTTCCTGTAACTTTTTTTTTTTTGGTAGTCTTTAAGTGATGATATTATAAAGTAAAGCGTGGTCATGTTAATGATTACAAAAGGATTTTATGATCCTTGGGGAAAATGCCAATAATAAATACAATAGAAACAGAGTTTGATCATCAGAGGTCTGAGATAGATGCCTATGGAAATGTTATGATTTGTAAAACTCTAATGACTAAATGACCTGGACTGTTTTTCAGGACTTTGTTTTTAGGAACTTGGGGAAAAACAGTTTTGCAAATATTGTCCCTATGTGTCTTTTGTTGCTTAATAGTAGTGGTAAGAGTTTAAATAAAAACTAGGAACTTTAAGGGCTTCCCTGTTGGCTCAGGAAGTAAAGAATCCTCCTGCAATGCAGGAGACCCGGGTTTGATCTCTGGGTCAGGAAGATCCTCTGGAGAAAGACATGGTAACCCACTCCAGTATTCTTGCCTGGAGAACTCCATGGACAGAAGAGCCTTGAGGGCTGTCCATGGGGTCATAAAAGAGTCAGATATAACTTTAAAGTTGTTTAGGCTTAGCTTTTTTGTTGTTTTTTTAATATTTAAAGTGACATACAGAAGAAAAAGTCTTAGCCCAGTTACTTTCCTTCCCACATTGATCCTTTGCTCTTATTTTGTAGGAAATTATCCCCAGGAGCCATTCATCAGTGATTAGAGAATAGCACAGAGCATGCACTCATGAGAGTCTGCTGTTGTTTCTCCATAGATGTGGGATATAGCTTTTTTATCTCCATCATGAAACATCTCTTACAGTTACTTACTAAATTCTTGTAAGAAGGAGACATTAGATTACCCTATTTGTCCAACAGAGCTGGTAGTTATTGACTAGGAATTCTCTGCTTTAGCTTTTAAGACTGGCCCGTGTGCCCAACCTGAATTTTTGGCAGGTCCTGCCCGAGATCTGCTTCTGACCTTGGTAGTCCCTGCTCCTTCTCAGCAGTGGTGTCGCTCACATCCGGAAGATACATCAAAAGCCTTCCACAGAAGGGAGATGGAACTGAAGGAGACAGGGCAGCTGGTCCCTAATGACATGGTATGCTGCTCTCATCTTCTTTTCCTACTCTTCCTTTACTAGAAAAGGACGAGGCAGCAAGGCTAGAACAGCTCTGTGCCATAAAGATCATCATCACTTGAACACCTAGATGCTTATGAACTGAAATATAGGAAAGTCAGTCTGTGCAAATTAGGAACACAAAACTTGCAGGGACAGCTTGGAGGTTCTTTGGGGTTGACTCCCTAATCCAAAAATTCTAAGGAAAGGCTTGAAATGGAAAAGAAAAAAAAAGGCCCTAGAGTGAAAACATTTAGGATTGTGTTCTTGAAGGTTATGATTTCATTCAGATGAGGGAAGTTAAATATCTCTGGGATTGTCTTTCCTTCATTCTGATGGAGAGCCCTAAACCAGGGGCCACTCCTAGAGCGTTAGGCTTCTGGTGCTGGGAGGGAAAGAAGGGATTCATTTTCTTGAACTCCCCCTGCTAACCTTTTCTTAACATTAGACATCAAGTTTATTTTCTAGAAACTTTAAATAGGTGACTCATAATGCTGGCCACTTGTCAAAACAACCACTTGTTTTGTAATAGTAGTGGATAATTCACATGTAGTAAAATAAAATGCATGTGGTAAGTTTCTTTGCTGCACTTGAACTATGTTTACCAATGAATTAAAATTCTAGTGAGAAAGAGAGAGGCTGACCTCCATTCAGTTTATCACTAAAAAGAGCAAAGATTCTTTCAATCTTTTAAAAACACTTCCTAGAATTTCAGATTCTTAATGTGTTTGTATTTTGTTTTCTAATCTAAAGGAAAGTTTGAAGCAAAAACTAGTCAGAGTGCTGGAGGAAAACCTCATTTTGTCAGAAAAAATCCAGCGTTTGGAGGAAGGTGCTACCACTTCAATTGTCAGTGGGCACCCGTCCCACACTTACGGTAAGTTCAGGAAAGCAATGTATGGTGCATCTCAAGACAACATTTTGTTTATAGATGACCCATTTAATAAGCTTCATCATCCAGAGCTCACATGGTTTCCTAAATGGAAACAATCATTTTGCCTCAGAGCTGTAATGCAGGTGACTTGAGTTACCAGAGTAAGAGAGTTTACTCTTTTATCAGTGTAAAGCATTTACAAATGTTATTATTGTCATTATTTTTTGAGAATGACACTTGTTTTTTTTTCTGATTATAGCAGAAGATCATGTTCCTTACAGAAAGTTTGAAAAATATAAGGAAAATAAAATTGCACTACCCAGAAATAACTACCATTAGTGTTTTGTGTGTATTTTCTTTCACCTATATCCCTATACATATAAAGTCAGAACTGAAATTTGTGTTTTGATTTTTTAAAACGAATTTACATACAACAAAATGCACACATTCTAAGTTTGATGAGTTTCTCAAAATGTATACTCATTTAATTCCATCCAATCAAAATACAGAACACCTCCCTACTCTAAAAAGTTCAACTCTGGTGCATTTAGGTTCCCCTACTATCGACCCTCGGCAATCTGATTTCTACAAGCTAATGTCAACATTCAGAAAACGAAGATCATGGCATCTGGTCCCATCACTTCATGGCAAATAGATGGGGAAACAGTGGAAACAGTGTCAGACTTTATTTTTTTGGGCTCCAAAATCACTGCTGATGGTGACTGCAGCCATGAAATTAGAAGATGCTTACTCCTTGGAAGAAAAGTTATGTCCAACCTAGATAGCATTTTCAAAAGCAGAGACATTACTTTGCCAACTAAGGTCCGTCTAGTCAAGGCTATGGTTTTTCCTGTGGTCATGTATGGATGTGAGAGTTGGACTGTGAAGAAGGCTGAGCGCCGAAGAATTGATGCTTTTGAACTGTGGTGTTGGAGAAGACTCTTGAGAGTCCCTTGGACTGCAAGGAGATCCAACCAGTCCATTCTGAAGGAGATCAACCTTGGGATTTCTTTGGAAGGAATGATACTAACGCTGAAACTCCAGTACTTTGGCCACCTCATGCGAACAGTTGACTCATTGGAAAAGACTCTGATGCTGGGAGGGATTGGGGGCAGGAGGAGAAGGGGACGACTGAGGATGAGATGGCTGGATGGAATCATGGTCTCGATGGATGTGAGTCTGAGTGAACTCCGAGAGATGGTAATGAACAGGGAGGCCTGGCGTGCTGCGATTCATGGGGTCGCAAAGAGTCGGACACGACTGAGCAACTGAACTGAACTGAATGTTATTAATTTAATAGCCTAGGCATTTCCTCTAATATCACATGACTATACCATATTTATCTATTTAGTCCTCTATATAGTTGTTTTTAATGTTAGTTATTATAAATAAAGCTGTCAATATTTATATTATAAATAATTCAAAGAATTTCCAAACATTCAAAGACTTGAAATAGAAGAAAAGACCCTAGAGTGAAAATGCTTCTCTAAGATCATCTTCTCTTCTGGTGGAGCTGAGAGACCTAATATTTATGCTGTGATAAATAATGCAGCTATTAATATCTGTGTGTATAAATCGTTGTGTACATTTTCGACCAGTTTTCCTAGGAGACATTCCTTGAAGTAGAATTAGTGGGTCCAAGGATGTGGACGTTTTTGAGGTTTTTGTTACACATTACCAAATCATTCCTAAAAAGGTAGTTTCAGTTTATACGCACATCAGCAGCAAGTATGTATTTGAATGCCTTTTCATTTCACCCTTGCCAACACTTGGTATTGTATATTTTTCTTCATTATGACAAGTGAAAAGTAATATCCTATTGAATTTGTGATTTGTTCTACTTTATTCTTAGTATAGTTTAGGTAGATAAAAGTCTACCCTTAACTTTAAACTTCTACTTCAGCACACTGAAACATACATTATGGGTATTTGGATATTTGTATGAGAAATTTGATTTGGAATTCAGCATTGAATTTCCAGAGTTGAATCTCGTCTATCTAATGTTTATAAGCCTGAATAATCAAGACATCAGTCTCCACTAACCTATACTGAAAATAAATAGGTGTTTATTCACTAGATACTTATTTTCAACCAGCTGTGAGGCCCAGTACTCTCTTTGGATTACTGGTGATAAATACAGCTGTTGCAGCCCTGATTTCTACCTTCCAGAATCTTGCTACTCAAAGTGTGAACCAGAGATCAGCAACATTAGCATCACCTGGGGATTTGTTATGTATCTAGAATACTTGGCCTCACCTCAGACCTACTGATGGAGAAGGCAATGACACCCCACTCCAGTACTCTGGCCTGGAAAATCCCATGGACGGAGGAGCCTGGTAGGCTGCAGTCCATGGGGTCGGGAAGAGTCGGACACGACTGAGCAACTTCACTTTGACTTTTCACTTTCATGCATTGGAGAAGGAAATGGCAACCCACTCCAGTATTCTTGCCTAGAGAATCCCAGGGATGGGGGAGCCTGGTGGGCTGCCGTCTGTGGGGTTGCACAGAGTTGGACACAACTGAAGCGATTTAGCAGCAGACCTACTGAATCAGAATCTGTTTTTTAATAAGATTCCTCAGGCAATTTGTAAGCATATTAAAGTTTAAGTACTGTTCTAGAAGACTGACTTGCTTAAGATCCAGAGTTCTTGTACTTTCATTACCTTATTATTGCAAGCTTTGATAACATATTTGGAAAGCTAAATATGAATGCCTTGGCCACAAATTCAGTTTCTGCAAGTGTTCGTTGAGCTGTTATTTTGTGCCCAACACAGTTCTAGGTGTTTTCACATATTCCATACAGAGTGAGGGACACACATTCATGAATTAAAATGCAGAATACAGGGAGACCTAATATTTGTTGACTGCCTATGCCTATAACTGCAAGTGTCTCACTGACTTCTCATAACAGTGCTGTGGGGCAGGGTTGTGAAATTCACAAAAATGAACTAACATGTGAAAGATCAAGTGGTTGAATTTTAATTCAGATATGTCTTCTGCTAAACTGTATATTCTTGTCACTATATCTGCTGTTTTCAAGAGAAGGAATGGTGAATGGAGTGTGGAGGTGGGTGCAGTGGGGCCTCCAATTCTTCAAGGTGCCCACCCGTTCACTCAAGCTCTGCTCAAAGACTAACCACTTGGAATCCTCTCACCCCCATATACTCTAACCTTTGTAGATGATCTTCTGCGCAAAAACCAACAGCTGAACATGCAGGTGTCTTGCCTGAACCAGGAGCTTGCCCAGCTGAAAAAGCTAGAGGAGACCGTGACTCTTCTCCATGAAAGTCAAAGGTAGGATTGGATCCATCTAGCTGGCTTCTGGAGAAGGCAATGGCACCCCACTTCAGTACTCTTGCCTGGAAAATCCCATGGACGGAGGAGCCTGGTAGGCTGCAGTCCATGGGGTCGGGAAGAGTTGGACACGACTGAGCGACTTCACTTTGACTTTTCACTTTCATGCATTGGAGAAGGAAATGGCAACCCACTCCAGTATTCTTGCCTAGAGAATTCCAGGGATGGGGGAGCCTGGTGGGCTGCCGTCTATGGGATCACACAGAGTTGGACACGACTGAAGCGACTTAGCAGCATCAGCAGCAGCAGCTGGCTTCTGGAAGCAGATATTTACTTTCCTTTATCTCCTTTGTTTTACTTGGCAAGTTAATATCTATATACTTTTCAAATTAACTATATTCTGCGTGTAAACAACTGTATCTAGGCCAGTTAGCTCAGGGGTCAAAATACTGCTTTCCAGAACACACCAGGGGACTAAATATCTTTGCTGGCACTGGTGGGTTACAACACCTCAATAATTAATTTCTCACTGGATCCAACAGGACCCTTGTTTGGGTCAGCTAGCTTTCCTCAGTCACAATATACCCCTAAAATCAGCCATCTTTCTCTTCTAAAAAATGTCTACCTACTCTTGAACGTAGAAGAGAGGTCAAGCACACTCAGAGTGATAGGGAAAGAATCCAATGTATGTGTTCTCTTCAGAGGAGTTCAATAACATGAGGCTCTTCAAAGAACAGTTTCCCCAGGCTACAGGCTAGACAAATCAGAAGAGGCCTCAAGACTATTGGTATATTTAGACAAGCCCTTGAAATTTTGATTTGCCAAACACCTTTGCTAGGACCATCAGTGAAGCTTAAATAGAAGAACTCTACTCCCCAAGCCTTCAGTCCCTAACTTCACTTCCTAATTTTTCTTGGAATAGCTTAATATAAGGAGGATTTGACCCAGATCCATTCTGGCTGACTTTTAAAAAAATTTTTTTCTAATTATTGCAAACATATACAAAAGTGTGTGTGTGTGTGTGTGTATGTGTTAGTGGCTCAGTCATGTCCGACTTGTTTCGACCTCATGGACTGTAGCCCATCAGGCTCCTCTGTCCATGGAATTCTCCAGGCAAGAATACTGGAATGGGGAGCTATTCTCTTCTCCAGGGGATCTTCCCAACCTACCCACAGATTGAACCCGGGTCTTCCACGTTGCAGGCAGATTCTTTACCATCTGACCACTATATAGGGGTATAGGTATACACCCCATACCCCTATACTATAGATATATAGTATAGGGGTAGCCCATACAAGAGTGTAGTGAATAGCATAAATTAATGTTTATCATACTTGGGTGTGTACAGAATCACCTGAAAACTTGTTGAACTACAGAGTGCTGGGTCTCACCCCCAGAGTTTCTGATTCTGCAGATCTGGGCTGGGAACTGAGAATTTGCATTTCTAGAAGTTTTCGGGTGATACTGTTGCTTCTGGCCTGGGGACCACACTTTGAGAACATTAAGGTTTATCTCTTTAGTGATATACAAATGGCTATATTTTAGAGTAACTTGAATTAATTCTTCTCTGTTTTGTTAAACCATCACTTCAATATATAGGTTCAATTTGTTTCATTTTGGTTTTGATTTATAGGGAATATTTTTATTATTTTGATTTAATCCTGAGTACAGTTATGTTAAACTTACATGGTCCCAAAGTCGGATCTATGAAATCAGATAAATTCAAACAAATTTAGCTTCCTTACCTGTCTCCTCTATCCTTTCCTTCCCTCCCACTAGCCTTCCATTGCAGGCGTGGGGGTGTATTTGTATTCCCTCTATTATATAAAAAGAGGCATAATGTTGCTTTAACATTTTATCTTAGAAATCATTTCACATGATGTTTAGAGTAAGTTCTCACTCCTTTTTATACATACATAGGACTCCATGGTGTGTGTAATTAATTCTCTACTGATGGGCATTTAGGTTCATGCTATCTTGCTGTTACAAATAGTGCTGCAGTGAGTAGCATTGTGCATACATCTTTTTTGTCAGGGAGGGGAAGTCTCTGATAGCTTCTAACATTACGTGGTAATGCAGAGTCCAAGAATACAATTATGACTAGCACCATTAGTTTAATTGCTGAGGCAGTATAGATTAGAAGAAGTAGAAATTAAGATCTGGGAATAGGAATGGAAATTGCAGGCCTGGTCAGGGTCCAGTCTCCTGGTGTTTCTACTTATTTCATCATGAAAAGTACTTTGGAAAGAATAGAACAGTCACTATGTAAAATGTGAACTGTGTTATTACTACAGTCAACCTGGAACATAATCAAACAGGACTGTAATAAAGAAACTGTTGTCCCACTTTTAAAATAACCCACTCATAAATCGGATAGTTCTTTCTATTTAAAGATGTTACTTCATTTTACATTTATCTTTAGCAAACATTTCAGGTCTGAATGACATCTACTTTGCTTTTATGACTTCACGACTATCTTTTTCCCCCGTGTCTCAGATCCCTGGTGGTAACTAATGAGTATCTGCTGCAGCAGCTGAATAAAGAGCAAAAAGGTTATTCTGGGAAAGCACTCCTGCCTCCTGAGAAGAGTCATCATTTGGGGAGATCATCACCCTTTGGGAAAAGCACGCTGTCTTCCTCCTCACCAGTAGCACATGATATGGGTCAGTATTTAATACAGACTGTTTCAAACTCTGTCCCAGAGCCTAGTCTATGGAGCTAACACTGTACACCTTCTTTGCAGCTTGTCTCTCAGCCCCAGGGGGCTCTCAGTGTCATTACCACTAGTATGGTGGTATTTTCCCACAAGATTAAGAAAAAAATCTTAATTACACTGTATTTGTCTTTCTTTTTATTTCTGTTTTTATCTCCTCCCATCAAGTCATTCTTTCCTTCTGCCCACATAAATAGTTGGCACTTAGTCCCAGGCATCACATCACATAGGAACACTTGGCTGAAAATGTCAAAAAGAAAAAAAACACTAGATATTTTTCCCAAGTATCAGTTGAAACTGTGTAGTAGAAAGTTAGAAAAGAATATCCATGGCCAGGTTTGTTTTGTGTTAGAAGAAATTTCAGAGAATCTCTATTGATCAGTTCATCAAATGTGTTTTGGGTTTGCTCCCATCATAGTTAAAGGTGACAAGGTCTTATGTCTTCCCTGGAGCAGCCAACAGTTTAGTTGTGTGATGGAGCTGAAAGCTTCCATTGGTACCAAACAGGCCTAAATAAAAGCCTAGAGAGACCCTGGAAAGAGAGATTAGGTAATTCCTACTACCTAGGAGAATTGGAGACGGTGTCAGTGAGGACTTGTTTGAGTGGAAGATGCAAAATGAGTATAATGGTACCAGGTACAGCTGGGTGCAGAGCCTCCTAGGCCAAGGGTACAGGGTAGAAATGTCTGGGCCCCCAGGGATCACTGGGCAGTGATGTAGGTCATGGTGCCACGAAGTATGTAACTAGGGGACCTTCCTAGCTTGGGAGAGAGGTATGATGTCAGGAATATGTCCCCTCAAGAAATGATCTTTCAACCAAAATCTGAAGAAGTGGAATGGAAGATCACCAGGCAAACACAGGATTGAAGACAGAGGCAGTAGGGAGAGCTAGAGAGAGAAATAGCATAAGTCAAGGCCATGGAATGGGAAGAAAGTCAAATCAGGGGACAGAAGGCATGAGAAGAGATACGCACCGTCTAGGTTGCATGGCTCCTTAAGGATTTTAGATTGGAAAAGCAGAGGGGTAGTAGATTTGTGTTTGAGAAGCTTTCTCTGTAGAAAGTGGATTGATATCTGGCCATGTGGAGTGGGCTGGATCAGAGAGGAGCTAAAAAGATGAGAGAGAAGGCTGGCTCAGTCCAGACCAGAGGTACAGCCTCTGAAAGTTAGCTCTGAGCTCAGCATCCACTTTACACATGAATACCTGGTATTTCAGACTGAGGATCAATCTTTTCTTTAATCCTGATTGATTAGGCATCAGTGGGAAAGGATAATGAAAGTGACTCTTGTGTTTCTGCTTCAAGGTTTCCCAAGTAGCTCATATTGCCAGAGAGCTCTAGAGAGTGAAGGACTGTCAACCTAACATCATACTGTACTTCTCTTCATCTTCAGGATCATGTCAGAGAGAGAGGAAGGTGGAAAGATTAGACACTTATTTGCTCCCCTGACCCAGGTGCTGTGCAAGGGAGAGCTATGCTGTAATGAGACATGAAAATCACAACTAAGATCACACATCTCTAGGTTAAAATCTACAGACCTCTTGACTTCACATAAGTTCCCAAAAGGAGCATGTGCAGTGGAGCCATAAGTTTCTTTGTGTGGCATGGCTCTGAGGGAGCTAAGAGTGAGCTCGTTTTCTGTGGAAGTGTCAGTAAGGACAACTCCCAACCCTACTTTGCTGGTCCTGTCTTGACTCCACTGAGAGCCTGCCAAAGAGCCTAAGTCTTGCCCAGGTAGTGTAGCCTTAGTCAATAGCCTTATGGCCCTATGTTGACCTGTTTCATGGTCCCAACCCAGTGCACAGGCCAACTTACTTGACAACCAATGAGGTTTAGGGGAGGTGGGGTCAGGGATGATATGCTTCTTTCTACAACCCAAGCTCACTTCCTTCTCCTATCTGATAATACCAACCTGGAACCTATTCAGAGTACCTCTAAGGAGAAGCAGAGCCTGACTAAGTCACCTTCCACCCTGTTTTCTATTATCATTGAAAATGGCCATTACTGTGCTAGGCCAGGCCCCTCTCTAGGGTTGCTGGTCATTCCTGCAGAAGTCAACTATGGTTCTGATTTTCCCTGTGTGGCCTTGGTCCAGGGGCAGCATTAGATTGGTGGCATCAGGGAAGGGCCAAAGTGTTATTGCCCTATGGGGCTACGTGGGCTCAACATGAAGCCAAGGGAAGTCCCCTGAAGCAAGTATCGAATAGAAAATAAGTGGAGAAGAATTCCTCACCCTGGACCTGGGACTGTTGGAAGAAAGACAGAAACAAGGCTGACATGGAAAACAGGTCCTCAGGGAAGTTCTATGCCCAAAAAGGAGAGGCAGGGCCCCCTGACAGGTTTCAACTTCCTACCAGCTATACATAGTGGGTTCTGATGGCTCCATCCCACAGATCCTAACCTTTCTTCCTTGCCCAACTGGGTTTGCTAGCAAGGGTATCCAAACCTGTCCACCATGAGGAGCTGTGGGGAGTGGAGCAGTGATAACCAAAGGGCTGAAGTGGCATTGGTCAGTTGCTGCCAGAAACCAGATTCTATTAGACTAAAGGTTTTCTGGCTCTGGGTGGGCCTTGATTTCTTTCAGGTGCCATAACCACTTTTCAAGAAGAGGGGACTTTACTCCTACAAGGTGGAGTTTCAGGACTTAGCCAGTTCTCTTTCTGGGCTCCCCTAAGCCACACTGCCAATCATAGGAGGGGCCAGCATGCTGCTCCCATACGTACTAGACAGTCATCTCACCTGCAGCTTAATAACCTGGACCAGTCAATTTGAAGGATTTGGATTTCACTCCTGTTAGGCTCATTTAAGTAAACTTGCAATTTAAACCAATTCCCCAGAGCTGGAGGAAACATTCCTCTTACTACTTGCTGGTGGGAGAGGTAGAGCACTCTGAAACTCTTCTCTGAGCAATGCAAGGTCAGCTGAGTCAGGAGATCCCACAGCTGTCAGCCATTAGGCAAGGCTCTGCTGTGATCAGGTGATGGTCTCTGCTCTCTAATTTTCACTTAATCCCCAGAGTCTCTGTTTCAAGTTTCCCTACCCCTCTAAACCCCTGCTCCAAGTGACTTTGGGCTCTCGGGACTCCGGGGCCACCTGGGGCAGAAACATCTCAAAACAGCTCAAGGGATGAGGAAATAAATAGTTGTGCTGCTTTGCTTTGTTATCTGAGTCAGGAAAGAAAATATTTATGAATGTGTGCTTTTTAAGCCTTTTCTAGCACCATTGCTAGAATTAGACAGTCCCTAAGTTCCATCCAGTCCACTTGTCAGCAGGAAGGAAGAAGAGTTTGCCCCAAAGCCTTAGACTAGGGAGTAACTCCATCCAAACATTGAGAACGTAGAGGGGAGAAAAGGTTGATCTGGAAGGTCCCAGGATTTTTCAGGATCAGAGAAAGACACCCCTTCCCACCCAGCCTGGGGTGGTGAACAGATGGGAGGGGATCAGCAAGAAGAGGCCCATTCATTGTTGGACACCCTGCTTGCCTGTCAAAGGCTGATGTTGAATGCCAAGTTCTATCACTGGGCCTCCAGTGTCATTTTTGGAAATCAGTGTTGGGGCTTGCTGTGTTAGAGCCTGGCCAGGGAGACAGAGGCGTGCTTCTGGCCTCTATACTGCAGAAGCTCCTTAACTCTTTGGGCCTGAGTTTCTTCCACTATAAAATTGGGTGTTGAACTGTCTACTATCTAAGGTTCTTTCTGGTCTTGCATTTTCTGAACTTCTGAGATGCAGCCCAAAGTGACTCGCCTTGGTGGCCCCCTGAAGTGGAGGCCTGTCAGCAAGCTTAGAGCTGAGGCCTGGCACTGGGCCCCAGCAGCACTTAGCCCAGGCTGAGTTTGCTGTCTCATCCCTCCCCCTGCTGTGAAAGCAGAGAGGCCAAGACTGAGGCCCTAACTGCAGGAAAGCAGCCATGCTGCCAGATCTCTGGGTCAGGGCTGAGGTAAAAAGGCTTTTGATATCCCTCTGCAGCATCCCCAGGCAGCCTGGCTTGGTGCTAATGGAAGGGGCCTGGTGTATGTCTTTTTTTGGGCAGGGCTGCCAGTGGAAGAATCAGCAGAGTGTGACGTGGAGGGGGTTGACACTGAGAAATCATCAGGATGTGAATGTCATTACCCTTGTTGTCATATACTTGAACAGTCCATATTGGTACAAAAGGTGTCTTTATTGAGGTCCAGGAAAGAATTAGGCACTTGGCCAGAGCAGCGGCTTAAATATGAGGCAAGCAGGCAGGGGGTTAGCCATGCCCAGGGCTAGCAGACTCTCCTCAGACAGAGAGGCTGAGGAGGAAAGAAAATGGGGAAGGGGACGCAGAGCAGTCTGGGTCAGAGGCCTGGTGGGCTGGCCCTGAAGGGCTGGGCAGGAAGCACTGGGTGGCAGATCCAGCAAGGAGGGGACCGGGCTCTCTTGCTCCACGTGCCCCTTAGGCCAGGCCTGAGCCTCTGGCAGGGGCAGTCGTGCTGTGGGGGAGGGGGCCTTCCTAGGCCTCACTTCTTCACCTTGGCATCATAGGTACCTGCATTCTTGTAGGCACTCACGTAGCCACTGTCATCCAGGATGTCCTGCCGCCCAGCAATACCCTTGCCCTTGCCACTCTCATCAAAGCGTTCCTTATGGGAGCCCGTGTACTTGCTGGTGTCAGTCAGCCGTTCCACAGCACCCCCTGTTTTTGCTTTCTGTTTGAACAGAGACCCCCCAGGGGTACCTGGTTAGAGAGCCCAGCCCTTCCAACCCCAGCCAAGATTCCAACCCCCCCGCCCCACCCCATCAATGGTCATTCAAGACCATCAGGGCACTTACGGTAACGCCTATATTGGCTGGTTCCTTGCCTGCCACCAGCTGGCAGATGGCATCAAAGGCCTCCTCCTTGCTCTTCCCCTTAAATCGCTTGGGTGCCAGCTCTTCTAGGGCCTTCTTGAACTCCTCGTAGTTGATGACCCGGGCAGACTTCATCCTACCAGGTATGTGGACACCGTGACTTTGCCCTCTGCTCCACAATCTCCCTGGTTCCAGCCCCCCAATTCCCTTTCTGGGAACATCAGAAGCAGGAAATGCCTGGGGCTCACTTGACTTTGGAGAAGACGATGTCGACATCGGTCCCTGTCACAGCCTTTCCATCAGCCACCTTGCAGTCCTTGCACAGCTTGGCCCAGTTCTTGCCATTCATCTCGTGCCCACTGGCCTTGGGGTCACCATGGATGGCAAACTTGCGGAAGCTTTCCTCCAGACCAGCCACATCTGTGCTCGCTGCCATGCCACCCTGTAGGGACCCACCTTGGTCACCTCCCAGCCAAGTTCTTCCCTCTTCCACCAAGGCTCAGTATATCACTGCCTCTAGCTCAAAACCTGCAAGGTTGAAGTTTCAGACACTCTGCCACACATTCTCAGAGCTGGAGATGGAGCTGCCTGAGGAAGGGGCCAGTATTCAGTGTCTGACTGGGCCCCAGAACCATGAGGAAGAGCACTGAGAGGAAAGGTCCTGTCATTTAATGCCAGCCTTGGCTCAGAGTGGAGTTCAGAAGATGAAATCATGATCCTTGCACCAGGCTGGGAACAGAGTGGCACTGTCCAGAAAAACTGTGAGGGCAGCAGCTGGGGCTATGGCTTTGTCTGGCCCTGGCACAAGGCCTGCTTGGGTGGAAGTGAGGGTGGCAGATCAGGCCCCTTCCCTGGGAGTTTCATGCCAAACTGGGTCAGGCCCTGGCCAGGCTGCTGGTTGGGCAGGTATTTAGTGAGGATGGTGTCTCTGTCAGGGTCATGAGGACTCAGCCCAGGCTGAGAAGGGAGCCAGGGCACAGGCCGGGGTGCATGCCCCAGGCAGGGGTGCAGCTGGCCCAGCTGCGACCTTGTTACTATTTGCTGTTAAACAAAAACATGAGGGAAGGGGGAACTTGGGGCTGGCCTGGCCACAGTTTGTGAAGCCTGGAGACAGTTGCTAAGGGAGGGTGGTGCTGCTTGGAGAATGTTGCTAAGGGCAGGATGGTGTCAGGGCGGCTTAGGGAGAACCTCCCAGTGCTGCTGGGCTGGGCTGGGCTGGGCTGGAGAATGGGCTTACGGGTGGGGCACACCAGCACTCCCAGCACCTGGGGCACAACCATGGCTTCCTGGCCCCTTGGCAGGCACTGGCGCTGTAACCTCCCAGTTTGTGGAGTTTAGGAGCAGGAGATTGTGGGGGGCTAGCCTGAGTGGGGGTAGCAGAGTTATGAGCCCTGGCCCTGTTATCTTCACATCTACCCTCTGCACTTAAGCACACTTCCCCCATGTCTATACCTTCACACCTTCAGCCCTCCGTGGAGGCCTCCTGGCCACACCCTGAGCACCACCACACTAGCCCACACTCCACAGCTGAGAACACTCAGCCCTGGCCCTCCATGCCCTCAGCCTTATTCCCACTGACCACACCCTTAACCTGGTACTCAGACTTCCCTGACCACACCAGCCCTGCACTGAAGTGTCCCCCACAGCCCTCACTGCAGTCCTCTGACCACACCCACAGCCCAGGGACTGGGGCCTGGACCACTCCTTCAGCATTCAGCCCCCACACATACACTAATAGCCCTGTATTAAGGCCCCGCAATAATACCCTCAGCTGTGCACTGAAGGGTCTTCCCTACACTTGCCCACAGCCCCCACTGCATTCCTGGACCACACCCTCAGCTCTGCACTGAAACTCCCTCCATGTAACACAGCCTGGTACAGAAGCCTCCCTGACCACACCCTCAATGCAGCCCACCTCTATCCGTACCCCAGAAGCCCTGGAACTGGGTCTCCCATCCACACACCCACAGCCCTTACTGAGACCCCTAACCAGAGCCTCACAACTCACCCTTTCTCCACACACCTGCAGCCCCTGACCACACCCTCTATAACCCCCTTGTCCACACACCCACAGACTTGCATTTCCAGACTCCCAGGTACTATGCTGTGACACCCCTGTGTTGAGACTCCCATCTCCTCCACAATAGCCTCCTGACCACACCCTCAATTGTGTCCTCAGCAACTATCTTCCACCTCTCCCTTTTATACTAGAGCCTCCAGTGACCACAGCCTGAATCCCTGCCTGCCTAGCTCCCTTCCACTACCACTGGCCTTAACACTGAAAACCCTCTCCGAATCAGCACACACACCCATCCCTAAGTTGTGGCTTTGGGAACTGAGAGCACCCACAGCTCCTACATTGCAGCGACTCTGCAGGCCCAGGCTCCCTTTCAAACAGCACTCCCCTTTCCCGTCTCTGCACTGCAATCTCCCACCAGGGACCTGGAGGAGACAGCACTTTATTCACTAAGGCTAGTCTGAGGGAGTTTGAGTGCCAAGGGATGCTTGTCCCAGGGACCTTAGCAGGACCCTGCACCCATGCTCACTCCTGTCTGTGAGAAGATGGATTCTTGGTAATGGCAGGCTGATCAGGTGGCACCAAGTCACAGGCCCTAGTCCCAGGGGTCTGCAGGCTCCTCTGGGACAGCCGGAGTCATCAATCAGCAAGCAGTTGGGGGTGGGGGTGGGGTGGAACGCTTGGGCCCAGGGCAGGGCCGCTCAGCTGGTGTCCTCAGCTCAGGACCATTGGGGGTTGGGACCGCTCCCACGCCGCTCCCACCCCACCCCCTTCTTATCGTGCTGGATACTGACTAGAGTGGCTGGCGCCGGGATTTCCTACCGTTTTCTACCTCGTGGCTGATCCTACAGTGCGCGTTCGATGGACAGGACGCAAGAATGAACCGATGGTCGTAGGAGACTTAGGCGACTCCGCAGCTCTGCTCCCTGCCGGCTCTGGGGCGGGACTGCAGCCGGGGCGGTTCCGCTGTATTATCCCTTGTTTCTTGGTCTCCATAGAGACGGCGAGCCCCACCTTCGGAGCTGTCCCAGCTCTAGAGTGACCAAGGTCACACTGGCTCCACCTACCCGACCCCGCCTTCTCCCCGCTCCGCGGGGGGCGGGGCTGCTGCAACAGTCTCATCCCGCTGCTCCCCGGACAGCTGTATGGCGGGGGAAGCCAGACCTTTGTAGTTCTGGCGGTCCTCGGAAGAACCCCATCCTGGCCTCCGCCCGAAGTTCAAAGCAAGTCCCCACCTTCAGGGGAGATCCAGCTTCCCAGAGCAGCAACCAAAAAAGCCTTTGGTGGGGGACTGGGGGG